>JAPMOQ010001578.1:4442217-4456503 GCA_026543055.1 Argiope trifasciata | reverse complement strand
AAAAAAGCATTTATTATAAATCTCTGATAATATAAATTGAACTAGTACACTATACAAAGCATTACCCATTTCCCAGAAATTCGATCTAATAGGTTTTCTTTACTCATTCATTTTGTTTCAAAAACGCTTAAATGAAAGGGAAAAAAAGAACTGAGTAGATTGTTCTAGAAAAAGATAAGTATCACAAAAATACAAGTCCAACTTTGTTCCAAAAGAATTGCGAAGAATTCTTTGGTCCATTGTCCCTTTTCGCATCAGTTTGGCTAATTAACCGAAGAAGCACAGATCAATAGCTATTAAATTGTTTGAAAAAAATGTCTGGAATTGTTGGAGACAAAGGATGTTTTCTCAAACAGAAAAGCGATCATTTCTATTTTTAATGCTGCAACTTTGTTTGTTTATGGTCTAAGTCCTAAAATGAATAAAAGAATTGCCATTGGGAAAAAATGAGCAGTGAAGAATTGTACTTATGCCTGAAAAAATAAAGAAACCAACGACCCTAGAATTTTCTTTCACTTAAGTTTTCTTGAATTTGGTCTATATTTAGAATCCATCTAGGTACATTCCTAAAGTAAATTTGCTTCCTTTTTTATGGTTAAAGAACAAATAGGATGGATTTTATAAAATTGAAAAACCCCGATAGTGTTACAGATTCATCACGACTAGATATTTTGTTGAATATGCAATTTAAGTACTATGAAGGTCACGTACAATAGGAATGCATATAAAGTTATCTTCCAATTAGTGGTAGGTATGCGGTTGGAAGAGTTTATTAATAAATCTCAGATATATTAGTGCAGATGATTTTAATTTCTTTTGCTATTAGAAATTTTATTCTTAAAAAAGCTTACTTAAAATATCGTATGCTTTCGAATAATTGATAAACCATGAAATTGCTTGTAAAGAAAACTAATCCTGTTTTTTTGTCAATGTTTGGAATTTTTTCCTATTTTTTTGTATTCTGTGCTTTCTTTGGATATCGAAAGTAGATCTATTTTCAAAAGAACACGGAATTACAACTTACGATATTATGATTAAATCATAGATGAAAAATAACGATTAAACGCATACATGGTAATTATAAAAAATATCTCAATATATGATTTTAACTATTTAATCGTTTTCAGAAACGGAATAAAATTTTCGTTCAAGATATTTTGATGTATGCACTCAAGAGTCGTATGAAAAACAACGTTAAATTCTAACATTTACAGTTTTCTAATTCTAACTTTTAAGTTTTTTACACTCTGTTACAGATTTTTAAATTTTTCACTTGGAAACACCGCCTTTTTAAAAACTGGAGTATGTTCTCCATAGGAAAAAAAATAAAAATTTTGGAACGTTATGTGTAGCGTGAAAATCACCAACGCTAGACAGTATTTTGAAATAAAACATCACCGCTAAATGTTTGTTTTGGCATGCTGAATGCGGAGTAAATTCCAAAATTGGATTTTTACATATCCGAATTTTCGACATTCGATAAATAATGCAAACTATTTTTTCATTAAAAAAATTCTTCAAAAATATTTTCTCTAAAATTATTAGTTTTACAAATGTACTCAAGCACTATTATTAAAAAAATTTCTGTAGTTATGAAAAGAAATCTTTCAAAAGCATATATTTCCACTTCCCTCTTCTTTGCTAATAATTTTTTAGATTGGAATGAACTCTTTTCAGAAAAAAAACCCATATATATCTATGAAATGATAAACTCAGCACTAAAATGGTTTACCTAGAAAAAAATTGTGAAAATGATATATAGCAATAAAAAAAATTAGAAAGAAATGACAAACAAATATTTTACTTCGTTAAAAATATTTTTTCATTTACTCATTTCCACCAATGATGACAGACTGCATGTAGCAAAAAGCAGATGACAATGACGTGGTATAAAATTTCCAGGGTCTATAAAATTCGATTAAATTTGTTGACTGAAACGTGTAGTTGGTTTGCATACATTTTCACTGCTATAATTTCATAGAAATATTATTTATTGACCTATATACTCATAAAACAATGGAGTAGCTACATATTATTTTTATATTAAATTATTGACCCTCTGGGGCATCTAGTAATTGAGGCTGGGGTGCTTCTGGCATGATAGTTGGACCTCGCCAACCCGGTGGCAACAATAAAGGTAAGGGATCTGACTCCTTCTATTGATGACGGGACGTACTTCCTTCGGGAGAGGTTGGACCGTGGCCGGTGATGGCTCACCAGTGTTACTGTAGAAGCCGTCCGGTCATTCAGTATTTATTTCCGAGTGCCTTCTGGAGGGACGGATTGTCAGTAATATGGCTTATATTAACTTATTGCGTTAATTAAATCAATGACGTTACAAAATTTCTATCCGTTTTTTCGCAGTCAATAATGAATTGAATAATGTGCTGTATACGTATAAATAAATTTTTTTAAATAAAAATTGTTTAGATAAAACATTAAAATAAGTATGGAAACTGCTATTAGATGGCGCTATGTTAGCTTTGTTTGCGTCATTGATCACATGATGCTTCCCCGCCGTAATTGGCAGATGAGAGCTTGATGAGTGATTCTGAAAGACGTACAGTTCACGCTCGTGTATGTTTTTATGTGTTTAAGGTCACTTTAATTATATTTTGTTCTTTTAATTCAATGCATGTGTTTTATATATTAATGCTGGTCGTTGTATTTCCCCCACATTCCTACATAAGTCACCCAGAAACTTACGAAAAATCAATTTTATTATGAAATCATAATTCTGCTTCCTTAAGCAGTAAGTAACTCTTTTGGTAAGGAGTATAATTTTACAGAGTTCTGATGGACGTTAAATGGATGCTGATTCAATGACCTTCGACCAGGTCGCTTCCCAACCATTTAACAACTTGGCTGCAAATCTAGAAACTGGAACGACCCAATCAAAATTGCTGAAATTTTGGTTACATATAATCGGGGACTGAAGATCCGTTAGCTCTCTAGAGCTTTCTTTACCCTTATGGAATTTATAAAAAGTCAGGAAATAAAATTAAATAAATTGGTATCGATTTACCAAAAAGTGAGTCGAGAGATGTGATTATCTAAATAGCACACGCGTTGAACAATATTGTTGGTATAAAATAGTATTCGAAATATAACATAATATTATTGAAAAATATAACTAATTTCTCAATTTCGTGTCGTATTATACTACATGTTGTGCTATCAAGGTATTCGTGTGACGTCTTTTTTGCGAGTTCATATTTGAGCTTTGTGTACTGTTATAGTATTACCGATTCTTTGCTTATGCGTTGTTGTTTATTTCTAATGCTGCTTTTAAGTTCACATAGATTTTGATTTGCTGTCGAGTAGAATAATCGTTATTTACCACCAAGATAGTTGAATTCTTCCCCACGGATGGAATTTTGGATTACTTTACTCAACAATATTAACTTTCATGAGAAAACTTAAGAATATACGGAATTTTAAAACATAAATTTAAGAACATACTGAAATCTGAAATATGGATGTTAATTTTAGGTATTGTTTTCTTAAACTTGTGGCGAGTCTGCTTTCATCAAAATGTCTTGGCAGTTTTTTTGCTGTTTGGGGATAGCTAGGATCAAACTCACGACCTTATGGTTCATATTCAGATAGCATGACCATAAGACTAAAAGTGATCTCTCAGTATTGAGGATGTTATCTGTCTTATAAAACTTTCACTATAATATTACCCCTACAGTAAGTCGATGTGAAAAGAACGATGTTTGTTGCTGCTTTTAGTGGTGACATATTTGTCTTTTGAGTTTTTAATGCGTCTTACCCTTTTTGTTGTTGTTGGCTGATTATTTATCAGCTTCAATTTATTTTATTTTATTTTATTTTTATTGGCTGGTTATTTAGCAGTTTCAGTTTTGTTTATTTTATTGGCTTATTATTTATCACTATTTTTTATTTATTGGCTGATTATTAATTACTGTTTTTTTATTGACTGATTATATATTAACTTGATTTATTTTTGTTTGGCTGATTACTTATCCGCTTTTTTTTTGTTTTTGGGTAGTGGGCACCCCAGCAACTGCACGAAGGTTGCGTTTTGTGTTTGTTTATCGTCATAAATCACCAACGTTAACTATCGGGGATAGTTAACATTGATGTTTCATAGACAAATAACATGACCACAAGACTAAAAGTGATCACTAAGTCTTGAGTGCGTTCTCTGGCTTATAAAGCTTCCACTACAGTTTAATCTGAGTGCTCCAACAAGTGGATTAATCATGCGATATAGGAGTAAATGCATCTTTTTTTCCCTTTTTCCTAATGTGTACGTTAAATATAGAAGTTATAATAATGTTTATAATTAGTTTATTATTTAATTATGAATATTATTCAATTAGATGTTTATTTAATTAAGAAGTTATAATTAGTTTTAATAAAAAAAACGTCATTTTGATGAAAGCAGATTCCCCACAAATTCAATGACAATAAAGATAGAGTAGATTTATACTCCTTTCATCCATAATAAATAGAGCACTTCTACTTAATTTGGGTAATATATGTGCGTCTTGCAAAAGAGATAAACAAAGCAAATCTACAAAACAAATATCTCAGATCATATTCACTTTTAGCATGTGTAATGTCCTTTGAATTGATTTTAAGATGAGATCTGTCTCCAAAGTTTTTAATATACTTCTAAACTATAATTTCTTCATCAAGTAATAAACTATTGCCGAAAATTTTCAACGGATTTGATACATCAAGATTAAAGCCGTGTTCTAATTTGTTGATAATTTTATAATATCACTTTGTAAGTTTAGTAAATTTTGAATTAAAAGTTATAAAAGTAAGTTATTTGAAATTTCAACGTTAAGTCTTAACATACTTTAAAAATGGACTCAATCATCTTTAGAAAACTTGTTTCATCCTTATCTAAAATAAGTTTTCCGTCCTCTTTGGAATTAGAAAGGAAATGATCCTTTTAATGAGTAAATTAATTAACGCTTTATAAGAGAATCTTGACATGTAATTTACCTGAAAGGATACCTCCACAAATAAGAGTCATAATCGTTGTTTAATTAGTTGAATTAAAAGAAAATATAATGCATTGGATTTGAACTCTTTTCAAAATATAATCTATGCAGAATTGCATTTTCATAAAATTTATATATTTGAGGATTCTTAAAAGTGCCTTTTATTTTAAAGAATTAAATAAAAGGAATATATTCCTTGTAACATTGTTTCCGATGCATTTTCGAAAGATTTCAATATTTTTTTTTTATTAATTTGGTACAACGAAATGCATATCTTTTCATTAGAAATGTATTTGGTATTTTCTTATAAGGAAGAGATATGAAAAGTGTAATAATTGTTCCAGACAAAATTATTCATTTTGAGTCTTATTCCATAAGTACTGCGTTAAAGTAGTATACTGGGTTTTTTTCTCTTCAAAAATATTATGATAATAAATTGAAACTCTCAAGATAATGTAAATTGATGTCTAATAATTCCCTAAATGCTACTTTTAAGTAATCTGTCTTCAAAAATATAATGTGAATTAATTAAAGCTGTAATGCCAGATGTTGTCAAAATTATTACAATACGGAATAATAATCTATACTTATAATAAAGCTCAATGTGTTTGTGTGTGTGTGTTGGCGCTCTACAGACCAGACCGTTGGACTTACAGCTACCAAATTTGGTATATGTATACCTTGGAGGTTGATAATGTGCAACTCGGAGCCTTTTTTCGAATTTTTAATTAGAATTTGAATTAATTAAAATTCAAGCGAAATTTTGACGATTTTCCGCTATAACTTCCGAAAATATGATCGCACAAACATGATTTTTACATCAATTTAAAGATTAAAAAATTAGCTTTCTAATGGCATCTTTGTTTTAATGTAGAACTTAAGCTTCTATTTTTAACGAATTTTTAAAGAAATATTTTAACCATGTTTTACAACAATGTATTTCGGACAAAACAATAAAATTTAATCTGCACGAGCACGTCAAGGGGGAAAAATTAGGTTTTATCAGCATGTTGCCATCCTTTTGACGGAAGTTCAAACTAAAAAAAACTATCATTACAAATTAAAACTAAAGAAATGCAACTTATAGCACGTGACTGGATAAAATAAGAGAAATATAATATGTGACATTTTCTAAAATAAATAATGAACGAGAAAAAGCTTTTATTAAACTGTTGAAATCATACTGACAGAAGTTCAAATTAAAAAATAAATTAACTATGACTGCAAATTAAATCGAAAAAAAAATGTAACATTCACCACGTGATTGGATGAAATTAAATAAATATTAAATGTTATGTTTTCTAAAAAAGAAATACTACAAAGATTTCTATGATCGTTTGCAACATCTATATCATCAATTTAGTAAATCAGTGTTACGTGACTTTCGAAGTTTAAGTATATCTGGCAGAGAAATTATAAAGAGAGCAAGGCACATATGTATTTAATTGAAAATCTTAGACCCCATTACTCTTGGCGAACCAGCTGGTCACCAAAGGCGTCTAGTATTGAATAAACATACTGAAGTCTGTAAATTAATTTAACATACGTTAATGGCAGTGCGTACGTTATATAAGTTACAGCAGGTACATGAGAAAATAATGTTTTTTTCTGAAGAAAATCATTATTTTCTCATGTACTTGAATGCCCAGTTTGTTTTGTGTATATTTTTTACGATTACTCTATTATATTTTGCAATGTTAAATTTAGTTGAAAAGTAAGATATTTATTTATGTTTATCAGCGCTCATATGTGTTTTTACTCGACTAAATCCAGTGTTGCCAACCGTAATAAGCAATTTTCTAACCATAAACCATATTTAAAAAAATGGTACTTTTAAAGCATTTTTCACGAGGATTCAAAAAAGGAAATTCAAAAAACCTTTTTAAAAATTAGCTTATGAAGTGTGAAGTTTGTTTTCATTGGATGTTTACAATGTTGAAGTATTAAAAAGTAACATTTTTGCTCTAGATTAAATTATTTATTCTTTTGTTGACATTATTTGTTTTAATTACTTATTTTTAGTTTCTAAACAAAACCATTTAATTAAATACCCGATTCTAATAATTCAAGGAAAAAAATGTTTAAGAAATTTAAGTGAAAAGCAATTTTAAATAAGAATGTTTAAATTTAAATTTACAAACAATGCTCCCAAATTTAACGAAATTTTTTGATACCAATTATCTATTATGTTTAAATGCGTTTTGAGATAAAACCTTTTTTTTGTTGATTACATTTTACCACTAAATTAATGGAAAACAAATGGAAAAACTTAATTAAAAATCCTTAGCTTCAAATGTTCTGACGGAAATGATCTAGTTCTGAAAGAAAACTTCTTGATTAAATTGTAAAGGGTAAATAAAATAATAGATTTTAAAACGAAATTGGTTTTTAGGCATGTACTCTTTTATTTAAATGCAAAATACAGAAAAATAAATTTTGGCGAATTAAAAAAATTTACTTAAGAAATGGTAATAAATTAAAAATATAATTAGGAAAATTTTTCATGCTTTGTTTTTTATTCTTATAGGCTTTATTTTTGAAACAGCTGGTATCTTTACTGTTTTATATGATAAATACTATTTAATATTAAATAGATAGGATTATTAATAACTTTATATGATAATTTCTATTATTAAAAACAATTTGTTTATTATAATTGATTATTTGGGATTATTTTCATATGATTTCATTACTATGGGAATATTTTAAAAGAAATTACATGGGGAGGTATGAGATTATCTATACATGTTTTGAAAAGTTTTGACGAAAGATATATGACCAAAGACCTATTACCAAATACATATGTCTTGCTTGAATGTATTTAATCTAATACTATAATACGAGGAATGGTTGCCAAGTCGAAAATCGCCCCAGAATTAATAAACTCCGGTAGAATTGGGGGTCTGCGGTTTTTGGTCTCGAGGAATCGATTGGCGCCGGTTTTAAAGCGCTACGGTAGAGCAGTTCGGAGTTACAGATAGGATATTTTCAAAGTTTATTAGTTCGCCATAATGGCTACTTAAATTTTCAAGCGGTAACGTGCTGCCATCTATAGCCAATATGGCGACCTAATAAAGTTTTATGTTTATGCTGTTATAGGTTTATAATATGTTTCTTATGTATGTATATATGTTTGGTTTTTCTAAATAAATTTGTCAAAAATATTGAACTTCAACACACTTCAATCTTTACCTTTACTTTACCTTTGTATAGAATAGTTCCCTTTCCAAACTCTAACTTTGTTTAGAATAGTTTACAATGGTGCACTTTAACCGGTTATCTTTTCACCAATGGTTTCACAAATTTTCTTATCTCATGTATTTTTTTGATAAATCACAATTGAAAATTTAAATCTTCGCGTTAGCTTCGATACCTGTTTTCTGCGAGCGGAGCTCGGTCACCCGCTAGTATATATTAGTAATAACAATATGAAAATTATAGGAATGTGATATATTTTAAATGAAATTAGCTAAGCGAATGTAGAAAACTAAAATAATAACTATCAACTGAAAGGCAATTTCAGAATAAAAAAATGTTATAGTTGAAAATTTCCCACAGCTCAAAAGAACTTAAAAAATTTAACTAATATCTTAACAAAGAATGATATCTAAATAAACATATAATAGATAAGGATATTTTAGTTCCAAATATGACTATTTAAAAGATTATTACTATGAAAATCCATTATACACATGTAAATATTTTTCACCATTATTCAGTAGTTGTTTTAATACCTACAAAAAATCATGCAGAAATGGTTTGGGACGTTGGTGCTGTACTGAAAGTAAGAATATATGTTCCTCTTTACATTAACAGCAAGCACTTTGACGATATCCGTAGAAATATATTCATTCTTTTTTAGAATGAAAATAAAATAAATTATCCTTACAACCTATAAATATTAGTGGAGAAATATTTTCGTTCTGACTAATCACATTGATCTCATGCTTATATCATCACGCTTGCTTGATTTATATTTTCATTTAGATTATGAATCCGCATCATTTGTCTTATAGTATGCTTTCAAAAGATGCACTCACCTCTAAAGAACTAAGAAATTGAAAAAAAAAATAAATCGCGAGTATTACTTGTTTATAGTCGAAAATAAAGACAGAATGTCTTTTTAAACGTTAGAGAAGACTTCAATTTGCTCTTCAATTTGAGCAAGAAAAAAAGTAAAGTAGCCGTACCAATACAATAATTTGCAATAAATTCTCCATTAATTCTCTGAGCTTTTATAACAACTATTGCTTCATGTCAAAGAATGCGGATAGAAGGTACAGATTTCCACGTCAATTTCAAGGACTTTTGGTAGAAAGTTAATTTTTTTATACATTAAATATTGTTTCTACGTTTTTATTTAGTCATTCAAAAATATACATATCTTTTGTTGAACGTTTTTTTTGTCTGTAAATAGATCTGAATAAGGGGTATAGAAAAAAACCTTTTTTACCTACTTCCATAGAATTTTTCCGTTTTATTCAACAATCACTGGTATAATCTATTGAAATATTCCGAGGCAAAGCAACAACTGAAGATTTAAAACTTTCTTTGAAACGGTTAAAACTATGTTTTATCCTTCATATAGAAAGAATATTATCCTAGATTATTACAGTAATTGCGCTTTTAAGATTACGAAATATCAATAATAATATGAAATTTAGATATGTGTTGTTACACAAACTAATCTAACATTACCCTTATTCTTCTGAGTAAGAATTTTTATTCCTTTTAGCAAGCGATGTTTTTAACTTTTAATCAAGAAAAAAATTTCAAGAATTATATTTGTATGCCTATTTTTTATAAACATGAAAATATGTAGATATATCTGATAATCAAAATACAGATGTTTAAAAAAATCAAAATGATTTGTCAAACCTGTGTCTTTGTTGACATATTACATGTAATAAAATACATGACCCATTGAAATAAAAAAAACAAAATCATTCAGCTTTTTAAAGTTGAAATTGTTTGATGTGTTAACTTTTCCGTAAAACCGCAAATATGTAATCTGCAGTCAAATTTGTTTCATGTAATTTGAAATTTTACGCAACCAGTTTGCTTACTGAAGCATTGATACATTACTTAAGTTCATTGATACTCGGTACTGTGAGCTTATGAACAAGGATTTTGGTGTTAAAATAAAAAGAAATAATACTGGGAAAGATTCAGATATCTTGGTGGGCATGGATAGGATGAAGGCTAATGCTTCCATTTGAGAGTTATGAATATCTCTATAAATAATTTATGAAGCAAGTTTTTAATAGAGAAAAGGGATGATTAGTATGAGATTTTAAAAGGTGCTGTGGTAGATTGTCAAAGTCACAATTTTAAAGTCTGAGTATCTACAGTTTGCCAGTCAATTCGTGAAAAGTATGTTCATGCTTGCTGTCTTCGAGCTTAGTTAAATTATTGATGTGGGCCCAGTTATTTTCTCCAGCTTTATCTACGTCGAAATTGCTGTATTTATTCCTCAATGAATAGCTTTAAAATATTATTAAAAATTTAATGAGTTCTAACACCGTTTTCAAACAACACTATGACAGTGCCAAGTTGCAGTTACAGAAACATAATTAGTAGTCATAGATTGCTAGATTCAGAGATTCTTGCAAAAATAAACTTTAGATATTATTGTTTTTTGTAAAAGCTAAACACTGATTTCTTCAATTTTGTATTCTTTCCTCTTTAACAGAATACTTAATTGTTAAGATTTAAATAAGATGCTACTTTGCATTTATGTGTGTTAAAACAGCAACATGAAATTTATAATATAAATATGGGAATTGTTAATTTATCATAATAGCTCTTATATTCTGCATGTCACTTGTTACATCACTGATTACGTCATGATAATCAAATGATTGTTTCGCTCGAGTTTGACGTTAAGTCGTGCCGCTCATATTCACTTAAATTTTTATATGTTATTGTTAGTTAATGTTTCGTTCCTGTAAAAATTGATTTGCCGTTTTTTAATAAATATATGTTAAGTATTAATGCTAGTCATTGCCTTTCGCCACATACATTATACGAAATACACAGAAAACTATTATCATTATCAGTTTTTAATTCATTAACAAAAGGCTTACGCCATGATAATCACATAACTGTTTCCCTCAAGTTTGACTTTAAGTCGTAACACTCCCATTCATTTACATTTCGTGTACGTGTTTTTATGCTGAGTAATGTTTTGTCCCTTATAGATTGCTATGACTTTTTTAATAAATATGTGTTAAGTATTAATACTAGTCATTGCCTTTCGCCACATACATTCTACGAAGAACAAAGAAAACTAGTTTTATCATCATCAGAATTTTAAATTCAATAAAAAAAGTCTTAAAATATTATTCTTTTGAAATAGAATGGCTAAAAGTGTACATATATATTACAATTTTCGCTATCGTCCTTCTTTTCTAGTTTAGTTAAAAACAAAATTTTGATTTTATTTTTTCATACGATGTAAAGTGTATATATAAAATTCGTTCTCACAGCATTGGATGAGCAGATGGAAAAAAAATTATTATAAACAGAATGGATGCAAATTTTCAAGGGATTTTTTTTCCAGAAATCCTATTTTTGCAATTGCTAGTGTTAAATTTTGGAATATAAGAATGTAATAAAAATGGAGAGATTCTAATAAGCTTGAAGAATGCGAAAATCTTTTGTAAAAAGTATGTTCTCCTTTCTACAAATTAAAAAAAATCTGAAATATTGGGCAAATAGGGCTGAGGGAAGGAAAATAAACCCCACATGTTTGTTTATTTGTCGTGGACAGGGACTCTCTTGAAAATAGATTCGGTTTTATTTCAGTTTAATTCATCAATATTAAACTACAAACAGAAAAACCACCAAAAGACTTAAAAATGGCTCCTTTTTGGGGAGAGGGTAGGAATGAGATTTGAAAGACTTAAACATAAACTTTTACTAAAGAAAAAAATAGATTTTTTGTTCCTTTTTTAAATTTTACTATGATAATATAGCATATACTTTTAATATTATAAAAACCTTAACATAATACAACAAAATTAAATTTTGTGTTGAGTAGTGACTGCATAGCTGTTGAGAAATTATACACAAAAACTTACATAATATGTTTACCCTTATGGGCAACTCGTAATTGAGAAGTTTTTGACATGGTGGTTGGTTCTCGTTTCCCTGGAGGGTAAACGAAAAGAGGAGGGCATGGTTCCTCACATGGATGGCGAGATATACTTCCTTAGGGAAGGATTGTACTGTAGCCGGTGATGGCTCTTGGGACTCAGCCAGTATTGTTGTAGCGGCCGTCTGGTTATTCAGTTTTTATCCGTGTATCTTCGGGTGGGTCGGAGAATCTGTGATATAACTTAATGTAACATGCTTTATTATTGTTAAAGAGAGTTTTACGAATGCCTTTCAGTATCTGTATAATAGTTTATACAGGTAATATAATAGCTTATATAAGCTGTATAATAGCTTATATACTTATTATCATCTGTATAATAGCTTATAGAGATAATGAAAGACATTCTTAAAAGGCGTATAATAAAAACAAAAACAAAATGCAATATTTGCGTTTGTTAAAATCTTTGAATATGCGTTTCGGTTGAATATCGTATCGATGAAGTACTTAAGAATTTAAAACATATTTGTGATGCTGCAAGTATATTTGATACATATAATCTGCAAGAAGATAAGAAGTTAGAAATCCTCTTTTATTAAGAAGAATCTTTTAGAAAGTCTCAACAGTCTTTTATTCAAAGTATAGCTCTACAAAATTTTCATTTTTCATCACAGTTGTAAATGATCATGAAGATCATGATCATTTACAGCTGTGATAAAAAATTAAACAGTCTGCTATATATAATATAAATTAACAAAATAAGCCAAACAAAAAGGAACACAACCGAATCAAAACTACAACCAATAGAAAAAGAATCTGGGTTATGTTGAGTAGCAATTAAACTAACTTAATTAATTAATTTGCATTAAATGGTTTAGAGTTCCATCAAGAAAATTCCTTTAAAAGCACATAATTGTAGATGTTAATTTTAAATATCCGTTTTTTTTTAATATTTAATATCCGTATTATAAAAATATTAATTAATTCTTTTATAATATTATTTCTTGTTCATTTAAAGCATTATTTTAGTAAAACGTTTATAGGAGCAGGAAGCTATATAAAAAGAGTGTAAAAAATATTGATATAAAAGCAAAAACAAAGCAAAGAATAATTTTTAGACTATTTTTTCACTATGTTCCAACATCAGGTGGATCAAACCCTCTCTATTAAGAAAATCGCAACTTTTTTCTTTGTTCTAGGTGAAAACATTTCACCAGTATTGTTTTTTTCATGAAGATTAGATGATGCCACACCTAAGATTAAAATTCTTTCTCAAAACAACATATAAAGTAGTGTATCTAAAAAAAGTATAAACAGAAAGGATATGAGATCCTAAATATTTGCAGTTTTTTCCCGAATGTGATATTTTCTTACATTTTCTCTTTTTTTAATTTTAGAATATGAGGTCTGGGAGAAAGAAATTCTTATAAGTTCTACGAATATGAACATGTCTCGTAAACAGTTTTTTCGCCTCTTCTTCTTGTAAAAATAATCATGAAATCTTCGGCAAATATGACTGTAAGGAAAAAAAACTGTTTGTTTATTTGTTGTACGTTGGAATGTTTTCGAAAATGGGTTCGGTTTGAGTTGAGGAATATAAACTTAAGAGATTTGTGCATCTGCGTGGGGAATTTTTTTCCCTTTTAATTCATGAAATTTTTTTTCTCAAAAGATTGCAATGGGAAGAATATATATAAAATATCATTTTCTTGTCTCATGTAAGGATTCTTTCCTTTTCTTTTTATAATACTTTTTTTTATCGGACTATACAGAGTTATTAACTGTTTCTTCCATATAACTCAACAATTTTCTTTATCTCCAGAAAGAATTAAAGTAACAAAACATGAAAAATTTTATGACGTTTCAGTGAATCCTTAAAAAATTAACTGCTTGATATAGATGAATTAAATAGTAGTTGACAAATATGATTAGAATTTGTTCGAACTCTTAAGATCTATTTAGCATATAATAATTATGAATTTAAAATAAAAAATTAATTTCAAAGGTACTTTTTACCATCATGAGATAAATGAAAATATTTATCTTTAGTATAGTCTCTAAATATTGCAACGGATAGTTCCAGCGTTGCTTTGGTCAGCGAACTAAATAGTCCTCTAATAGAAAACATCAACGTTGATGTTTAGTGAAGATGAAAACACTAATACAAAGTAGGCAAATATACAGCCGTGATGAACACAAGGAACACAC
>JAPMOQ010001578.1:4415776-4432217 GCA_026543055.1 Argiope trifasciata | reverse complement strand
ATACAAAGTAGGCAAATATACAGCCGTGATGAACACAAGGAACACACAGCACCACTTTATAACAAATGGTAGCCCAGAAGAAGCAATCGGTAGTAATAACAACCACTGCACATAAAGCAGCCAAACAAAATTCAGCAGAAGGAGGGAATATATATAGCTTAACTCTACGGTCTCTCAATATGCCTGCAATTTCCCATTGTCTTCTCGATTTAGCTGTATACCCTAACTACTGCACGACTGGCTACTCTTTATACGACTCGATACTGCTTCGACAATAAACACTAGCATTTGACATACAGCTTAATTCAACAATCGTACCAATTCCATACCAATCAGGTATATCTCGGTTTCTATATGCTCAATTGCTAAAATTCTACAAGATTCCAGTATTATCTATTTTGTCGCCAAAATCTCCGCTAATTCGCCAACTGGCCACCAAGTCTGTTGCCCAGTTTTGAGCTCACTGATTCGGCATCCAAGCAACATCCAACAGCATATGAGTTGCAACAACAACATGATCATCAGCATATGAATTGATCATAAACTGATATGAGTGTTGATATGGGTCCTTCTAATGATGAACTAACCATGCTGGGAAGTAAAATTGCAGTTTTGTTACAAAATTTAATTTTTATTTAGTACTATCTTGACAATATCTCTCGATATTCGTGTGCCATTTTTTATTTATAATTTCCTGTTAGTTTGCACTACATAGGTATCTGATTCATTTACTGCCCCTTTTTTTACTTTTCCTCTTTTACTAATGTTAAATTTTGTATAATTTGCTAGCAATGTTTATTTCTTTATCATTTATTGTAGTTTTTTAATACTGATTTAAGCCTACAATAACCGAATAGTGCCATCGTAAGAAAAACCGTTTTTCTATCAGCCCTATTTTGGCTGAAAGGGCGCCGCGTCAGTGATCTCTGAGCTGGGCGACAAACTTGGCGAATTGTGCTTCATAAAAGATGTTATTGGAAACTTCGAGAATTTATTGATATATCCAATAGGAACTAAGATACGCGTAATTGTTTCAAAAGACTTATCGGTCTATAAAAGACTGACAGCCTCAAGCCGTAATGAATTGTATCTGGAAATGGAGTCAACCATCAACCAGAATCGTGTCCGGAGTTGTAGTTGGAGTCGTAGTCAAAGTATCCAGTCTTCGAGAGGATAGCGAATCAACAGCGGAATTCCAGGGTAAGTGGAGCCCAAGCTATTGCTGAGCTGAACTGTGTGCAGAGTCCTGTTCTCTACCGTGGTGGCAGCGTCGTCTCGTTTGTGGTGTAGCCAGTCATTTAATAGTGAGTCGGGAGCTGGATACAGCTAAAGTGAGGAGATAGTGGAGAAATTTCAGCCGTTTGGAGAGACCGTAGAGCGAAGCACCTCGGATCTCTTCTGCTTTATTCCATCTAGTCCTTTTGTGTGCTGTTGTAGATTACTACTTGTGGGTTACTCTTTGTTGTTGTGTGATGCTCTATGTGTATGCCTATGCTATATATATTGATCGTCTTCTGTGTCCATGTGTTTCATTAACGTTATTGCTGTTTTCTACGGCCTGCTGATTAGTTTCCCCCCATACACCCATTATAAGCGAATCTGACGCTCCGTAATAATATTGAGAATCAAATTAAACGAAACTAATTATTTAGTAGTAATAATTAAAGAGCAATATTGTTTCTTCAAACCACTCTACAATTATATATAGAATAAAATCCTTCACTAAGGAAAATATTAAAGTGAATATAAAGACTGAATTATTTCTTCATATATCGTGGAATTTCAATTAATTTAATATATATATATATTTATCTACAGCATTTGTAAATATTCTTCAATAAAATTTAAAAATATATATTAAAGCATATAAAGAGAAGCCTAGCAACAGCGTAAAACACGCAGGAGTCAGTATAAAACGCAATACAAAGCGAACATATCTTGAAAAACTAATATATGAAAAATGGGAGCTTTACAGTGAGAGTAACATTCTTACCGCGATACTCAAATGGTCCTATTCCATTTTTTCGCTCCGCCTTTTGAATTCAGATGCCACTATTTCCTAACATAAAGCATTCATTTCCGAACAAAATGCATCCTCTTCGCCTACTGTCATATAAAACTTTCATACTTTTAATGAACTATTAACTATTAATGAAAATATGTAAAAACTATAATTTGTATTTTGTAAAGATGCAAAACATTTTAAATACCTTATTGGTTATATTGAATTTTAAGAAGCAATAACCAGCTTCACTTGAATCGAGTTTGAGATCAGTATGAGTATATTTATGGAACTTTGAAATATATGAGAAGTTTAAGACATCAATTGGAATTTAAGTTGACATTAAATCGAAACCAATCGGTCATATTATTATAATGCTATAGGATAATATTAAGCGTATTACTATAACATTTAAAAACTTTCAGTGCATTCTAATAATAGCAAATTCAATATTAAAGTTAACTTTAATATTAAACTCAATTTTTCAACTATATCAAAAGATAAATTAAAAACCAAATGGCAATATTTTATATATTTAAAGTGCTTTTTTATTTAAAGAAAATTTTTATGGTTCTGAGATTAAGAGTCTTATACTGAGTCATTCACCACTTAATTGACCAGCGCAATTTCTGTTGTTCTTCTATACAGTTAAAAATTATTTTGAATTAAAACTTTATTTGTAAGCAATACAACGAGATTAAGCATTGTAAGTATATACATGTTGATTACGTGATTTTCTTTGCTTAATGTATGTCACTATTCATCAAACGTGATAAGATTGTGATATACATTAAGCAAAGCAAATCTCGTAATAATTTATCTTGTTGAAAAATGGTATATTCAGCTTTAACTTCTGTCGTCTTAAAGCAGTTGAAGATTCGGGCTTGCACACTTCTTTCTACCTTCTGAACTTTTCAACTTAAAGTAAGATATTTTGATTTTTACTTCATCTTTATATGAGGGGTGATCAAAAAAAAGTTCAGTTGCCCTTCTATACAGTTGAAAACGATTTTGTATTAAAACTATATTTGTAAGCAATACAGTGGAATTAAGCATTGTAAGTATATACACGTATTTTTTTTTTAAAAAAAGGTGCCAAACGTGATAAGATAGAGATATACATCAAGCAAAGCAAATCTCTCAATTATTTATCATGTTGAAAAACGGTATATTGAGGTTTAGCTTCTGTCTTTATAAAGCAGTTGAAGATTCGGGCTTGAATCTTTATTTCCTCTCTTTCAACGTTTCAAATCAAAGTAAGATATTTTAATCAATTTTTACTTCATCTTTAAACGAAGGGTAATCAAAAAAGTTTAACAGGCGAAGGAAAAATGTTACAATATACTCAGGATACAAATGGTAATTAAGAGCCATGTGTGGCGGTCCCTTCTCTACATGACACCAAACCTGTTGCGCCATTCATCACACCGCTGGATCGATTTGTTTAATCCATCTTGGTAATAATCAGGTCCCTACTATTGAACCAGTTCTCGGTACAGTTTTAAGCATCACCGACTGATATGAACTTTGTTTTGGAACAAATACATTTTTTAAAACTTGTATTGAATAACATTTGATGTGAATGCAATTTTTTCAAATAGTAATTAATTAATTAAATTAAATTTTAATACTTTAAATAGGGTTTTAGCAACTTGTAATGAAAATTGAAATCAACAGACATTAGTTTGATTGGTGAAATGTGATGGTTTCAGTATTTTTCATGTGAAGAATGCTAGTTCAGTTCTTGAGATTAGAAATTATAGAGCACCATCAACCTCATAAATTAAAAATGAAAAAAAGTATACAAGTAACAAATAAAATAAGTAGTAAAAAATAAAAATAATAGTCCTACACCATATATAACCTTGAAAATTTGAAGAAAATTCGCTTTCTATTTTGTTAAAATATTGTAATTCTGTCATATGTATATACTTATCTATATTAATTGTATTTATTTAATAAAAAGTAATTAGAATAAAAATTTTCTCTGTTGACCTCAGTAGGAATTGACTTACATTTTAAAAATTTATATTACTTGTTTTTCTCCTACAGAAAATATTTGAGTATTTCAGAATATCAGTCGTTTTGGTAAAATATTTTTAAAAAAATTAGTACATGTCTCCAAAAACTGCAACTCTGTATGTTTTAAAAATTTTAAAAGCATTATAAATATTATATTGCAGAATGAAATAAATGTAATTGTAATTATTGTTGTGTGTAATAAGGAAAAAGGAAACTTAAAAATATTTAGTTCCGGCTTGCATGAAAACCATCAAGTAAGGATGTTTATTTCTAAGAAATTATAAGAATTATCTGCCATCTAACATCAGTATATGATTGAAAATAGAAAACGATTTCTAAATTGGAAGGGAAATAAATTCAAATAGTTTTTAAAAATATCTTTTTATTCATATGCTAAAGATGACTTTTTTATTTCATTTATTTTCTAATTTTAGTCTTCAATCTATCATTAATTACTGGAATTGTCACACCATTTAGTAATACTTTTTTTCTAAAATTGAATTGAAGCAGAAATCAACACAGTGTAATATGCATGGATGAAAGATAGCCTGAAGTCACCACACTTTATTTTGAACGCATTGACGTCAGATAATTATGATGACGCAGACATGAAGAAAATTACAAACACATAGTGGAATCATGTATCAGTGAATTAAGGGGTTAAACATCTCAGTGATGTATAGCTCCAAAATATCATTATAAATATTATATCATAACATTAGCTCATAATTGGTAAAATATTAATTAAGGATTGAATATCCTTTTCAACATTAAATATCAAATAAATTAATAATTGATGATTATGCTCTTATATTAAATTACAGATAAGTAAATTCTGAATATATTGAAATAAACAATAACCGTCACCAAAATTTTTAAAAAATCCAAAATCCGAAATTTTTTTTGTCTTTATCAATTTAAAACGTCTCAAATTAAATAATATGACTTTAAACGGAATTCAAAAATTATTATTATTTTTTTTATAAAAAGAATGATTGCAATACACTATCTTCTCTAAATGGGAAAATAATTTCCTTAGAAAAGGAAATCTGCAATCACAAATTTCAAGTTATCATATGAAATCTTTATTATTTTTAAAGTTATACTGGTTAACGACTTAAATTAATTAAGACAATTCGTAAGAATTCAGAGAATGCATAATTTGGAAATCAAGTTGTAATTTTAGTTGGCTAAAAATCGCCAAATGTGACAACCTTCTGCATTATTTTCTAATAACCTTATTTTAGATAGTTAAAATTATCCCTGAATCAACAATATTTATCGATTAAACAAATAGTATTTTAATTTGTCTGATATATTTTTAACAAATGTTGCTCGAGTTAGGCACTGTGATTTCCAAGGGAAATAATACAACAGCAGACAATAGATAATTCAAAAAAGTGAAAGTGAATGCTATACTGACTCTAAAATAATACTACGTGAGCAGAAACTTACACCAAACTTTACGATTCTAAACGAATACACAAATCCAATATATAAAAATGAATAGTTGTTTATAGAATAGGATAATAAAAATAGAATAAATTCTATTTATGCTTCTCCTATATACATCCTTCAATTTCAATGAATGTATTCACTGTCGATAAGAAAATAAATATTCTTCCTATCATTCTTAATCAAACAAGATAACTATTTCAAATTCCAAGCAATATTTCTAAGATTATTACAACGCGCCAGGTACCAGCTAGTTTTTTAATAAAATATCTGATGGATCTTTTTATCACTTTTCATCATTTCGTTGAAGAGAGATTTCGGATAAGAAGATTGGAGAGATTAAAGAACTGTTTGAAAATTTGCGAGGAAAGCATCGCAACTGTAAAATACGTCTGAACTAAGCCAATTTTAGAAGAAACTTTACCTACTAAAGAATGAAATTCCTCGTCGATGATCTTCAGTTTTTTTAGGTTTACTGCAGAAGAGGGTTAAGCATCCGATTGTTTGAAAGCATTCCTGATTTAATTTGCAAAAGATCTTTGAAAAATAATGTTAAAATCACTTTCTGCTTCCATTGAATATTTTTCAATCTTGGATGACCAGAAGAAATTTAATTTTTCATGTGTGTTTTAATATTTATTATTATTTTTGTAATTTATTTAAATTTTCATATAATTTACATAATTAATTTTTAATTTAAAATTAATTGAGATTTATTAAGGCATATTTAAATTTTCGGTACTTGTCGGTTCAACGGCGATCAAAATGCGCCAGAAAAAGTTTTCGCCAATTTGGCAGCTTCAATCGTCAAACTATATAGCTGGTGACTCTGTATATTTTCCCAGTATATTAGAATTCCTTATATTTTCCAGTATATTTGTATAATCTTTACTTGGAGCTTTTTAGTTTCCGTGAAATTCAAATTGCGCCAAATTTTCTTTTATGTTTCTTAATATTCAGCCAAAATTTTGAATCGCAAATTAGGAAAAGTTTTCTGATTCCCAATTGATTGTTTTTGCATAAATGTGGTTTGATTTCATTAACGCTTCAATAATTTTTCTTTTTAAAAAAGTGTCAGTGGTCCTGTGCTTTTGGTAACAAATTTTAGACTCAAAGAAAAATGTCTTTAGGCATCAGATTCGACAATTTCTGGGTCACCAAAAGTGAGAAGTCATACAACTAAGAAATAATTCTGGAGGTATGGTTTGAAGTACTAACCGCAGTTTGATAGCTAAAACAGCTATCAACCAATCATTATACTATAAATATTGTTCACCAATGAAACTGCCTTGTTCTTTCCTATCATTTTTAACAACACTTAACTATCAAAATCATGCTGCCGTTTCGTTCGTTGGCAACAATTTACTTCACAAACGACTAACAAATCAAAGATTGAAGGAATTCGAGGACATCAGTTGCTATTGGGATAAACAAGGATCACATTCACAACGTTAGAATTCGTAGCCATCACAAGACAACTCGACAAAAGCGATCAATTGTGTCCAGAGTTTGTAATATGGCTTATTAAGCTTCCTCTTCAATATTTCATCACCAGTGGTTCGGAGGTGAGGCAAACGATATTTGTTGCTATTTAATGGTGATATATTGGCTGTTGAGTCTACCGCACTTTACCCCTTTCTTATTGGCTTATTATTTATCAGCTAGATTTATTTATTAGCTGATTATTAATCAGCTTGATTTATTTATTGGCTGATTATTTACCGCTTCATTTATTTATTTATTTATTTTGCCTGTTTTTTGTTATTTTAGCTTCGGATAGAGGGTGCCACAACTGCTGCGTTAAGGAAGCATATTTTTTTTTTGTTCACCGTCCTAGGTCACCTATGCTATGAAGCTTCCACTACACATCCTATAATAAGCTCGTATGCCTTTCTTATTCTTTAATACGTTCACTGCCACTACCCACGCTTGATATCAGGACCATTTATCTAATTAGATGACCCCTTCTTTGCTATCTTCTAACTGTAGTAGAGAAGGTGTCATCTAATAACATAGATGGTTTGATAAATTATATATTATTTGTAACGCACAAGCGCGTCAGTGGCAGCGAATGTGTTAAG
This sequence comes from Argiope trifasciata, assembly GCA_026543055.1. Taxonomy (NCBI): domain Eukaryota; kingdom Metazoa; phylum Arthropoda; class Arachnida; order Araneae; family Araneidae; genus Argiope; species Argiope trifasciata. The sequence continues at coordinate 4,424,657 of JAPMOQ010001578.1, read as the reverse complement.
GAGAAATCATCACCTGTTAGAAGTTAAATCCACCGAGGCCAAATACCTTCCTCTGGTTGATGTTGAATTTTTGAAGAGTTTAGTTTAGTTATATTAACGTCCTGTTGTAAAGCAACACAAGGGCTATTTGGGGACGGACTTCGTAATTTTGATCTACGGTCAGAAAACGAGGATGATACCTGAGCATTACATTTAAAAGCATGTAAATTAAATGGATGAAATTTGGCGTGTTAATTACTTAAATATTATGAATCTAAATCCTATTTTAAATCCAAATTCCAAATCTTTTATCAACTTTATAATTTTTTGATCCACGGATGTTAGGTGTGTGAACTTGAAGATAAGCTAGAATGTATATTAAACAAACCAATACCAATTTACGAATATCTTTATGTCTAAGTTTTATACTAATATAGTTTGGATCTAAAAATTTTATCTATATGCAGTAAATAAAAAGAAGCATTGTATCAAGACATTTTAATATAGCTATTATCAAGTTAAATGATGAAAATTTAAACTATTTCTGCAATGATAGATATGAATTATACGGAAATTATGAGCACATTCGTCTGTATTTCAGTATATTCCATGCTTATACATGTGTTTGCTTAATATGGTATATAAGTGTTTACATGTAACCACAAAACTTTTCTAAATCTGATTTTTTTTTGTCTGATTCAAAAAACGCAATATTTACTTAAAGAAAATAAACGCAATACAAATCTTAAAGTAAGAAAGAATGCATATAACACTATTTTGTTTCAAACATAGAAGATAAGAACTATAATAGTTTCTCATACAATCAGATATTAGGCATAGAAGTTTCCAGATATTTTGCAGTTTTCATACATATATTGATGATGCAGAAAAGAATATGCCAAAAATAATAGCATTATATTTCCTATCGAAATGCGGAGCTTTAATACGAGAAAGATATGCTGCAGATTATTACTTTTTTCCAAAATGTTTCGCGTGGAAATATTGCTTTCAAATCACCAATATCTGCTGTAAATCTTTTGCATTATTGTTCACCAAGGATAAAATGCAGGTTGCAACAGATAAAATGAATCTATATTTCGATTTAAAAAAAAAGTTGTTCAAAATTTTTTATTCGATATTAAAAACTTTTTTTCTCTGTAGTTTAAAACAAAATATAAGATATGTTTAAAAAATTTAAATATCTTGGTAGGGATTTTTCTATTTCCATATATCACGCCGACATATCTAAATAATCTAAGACAATTGTTTCGATGTGTAAAAGAAAATATATTCTGTTTTATTTAACGGAGAATTCGCATCGTCTGGAAAATTTTTTGAAAGAAGATTTGAGGTTTTGCTGGTGTAGATAGAAGTTGGTAAAAAGCAATATGCACTTTCAAGTTAGATAAAACTGAGTATTTCAATTCCATTATAATATCATGGAACATGATTTCACCAGGAAAAATTTGTGCGCAAAAATATGAAGTGTGGAGAGTTTTTAAAGTAACGTAGCTTTAAAATATATCACGATTCGATTAAAGAGTAATTTGTTTGGAGGAATCATAATCAACTAGTTATGGCTAGAGTTCTAAATTTAGATCAAAGAATAAACATAATTAAAAATGAAATCTGATTCCAAGTTATGTGAGAACAAAATTAATTTTAAGTCATTATTTGTCTTAATTAATTTAAGTCATTAACCAGTTTAAACCAGTTGAAAACAATCACGAGACTTCTCTATCCTCCCTATCTATCTCTCTATATATTATGATAATTTTTTAAAATCAGAACAAATTTTTTTTGACATTAAATAAAACCAATCGTTTTTCTAAGTATCAACACGTGTATAATCTGATAGTCTCATGATTATTTCAAACCGGTTGAAATTAGTTAAATTAAGAAATTCATAAGAATTCAGAGAATGTATAGAAATCAAGTTGTAACCTTAATTGGCTATAAATCGCCAAATGTATGCATTATTTTCTAATAACCATATTTTAGTTATTGAAATTATGTATTTATAAACTGTTTTATTGGTTAACTAAATATTTCAAGATGTTTGGCTCACTTTTAAAAAATGCTATGCGAGTTTGGTAATAGCACTGTGATATTTAAGGAAAAAACTACAATAGCAGACTATAGATAATTCAAAAGCCATGCAGTGAAAGCCGAACTAAAAAATAAAACATTAACTTTTACTACTATTTATAATTGAAAAACTATATTGTTAAAGCCGACTCCAAAATAAACAAGAGGGGATAAATCCCCAATTTGTTGCCCATGTATTTTGAGGCTTCAACAATTTGTTGCTTTCAAATCGCTTGAAAAATCTCAAGCCAAAACAATGAGTATTCCTAGTACTATTGTTTTTATAAGTTTGTTCATTTATCTGGACTTAAATCCAATTCTTTCTTGTCCAAATTTGATTTCTTCTTTAAAGAATTGGAGCACAATCAAAAGAAATGACAACATTAAAAACAAAGAAAACGTTTTTTCGGATCAATTTAATCCTTGAATCGTCTTTCTTTGATTAATTAGCTCAACTGAAGCGAAGTGAAACAATGATCTGAAGAATCTTATTCGATTTATTTCTATCAAAGAAGGATTTTAATTTTTCCGATGGTTATCTGTTTTTTGGACGATCTATTTTCTTTCTTCTTTTCATTGTAAGAATTCTTTAAAGAAAATCGACCATACCCTAGTTATTTATATTAAATTGGATATTTTTTCATAAATATTCTTATTTTTTGATAACATTCATAAATATTTTTATAACGTTCCTAAATATTTTAAAGTCATTATATTCATAATAAAGTTATAAAATTTCATAATTTTTTTTTCTTGAAACACACACACGCTCGTTCGCACGCGCGCGCGCACACACACACACGCTCTCACGCATGCACAGGGTGATTATAATTAAGCTTTGCCTGTGAAAAGCATCATACAACGCTAAACGGTGAAGGAATTGCAGCGAAATTTGGCAAATATTGTGTACACGAGATGCGCTCACGAATTTAAAAAAAAGTCTCAAAATGGGGCGGTCTCCAGAGGGCGCCTTTTTAGAAAAATATTAAACTTAGTTAATGACCAAAAACGGAATACAGAATCAATAAATAGTCAATATTAACATTTAAGACTACTTAAGAAAATAGTCAATCTTAACATTTATTGACTACTTTTACATCACCCTTTCATCGAACCACATCAGGTAAAGGTAAGAAATAAATAATACACTGTTTGAGAGGAAAAAACAATGCACTTTTCATAAACAAGAACAGATTAAAACGAAATTGCAAAGGAAGAGCAGCTGTTAATCGCGTCCAGTATGACGTTGGGGAAGTTGATGTACGTAACCGTCTTCATTCACCAGCAAACTTAAGGCGCAACAAGATATCGCCATCATTACAGTCGGAAACATCAAAATGAAATATGACAACGACTGTAAACTTTTCTTTCAAGCGTTATCCTAATCTATTCTTGTATAATACTTCCTCTTTTTATCAAGCATGTAAATCTTGATATTTTTTCCAAGAATTGCCAGTTTTTTGTGATTTTATATTTTATTATTCATAATTCTTGTTATTGATTGTTAATATTGTTTTTGCTTTCTTTTCTAACTTTTTTGTGTGTTAAATTTAATGTTTTTCCTGAAAAGACGCCCTCTGGTAAACGTTTTGGAACTTTTTTGAAATTCCGTGTGTAGGTCGTATATTAAATTTCTCTGCAATTAGTTCATTAATTGGAGTTATAGGATGCTACTTAAAGGAGGTTTAATTATAATCACACAGTATATATATAATATACAATATACAAGGTGTCCATAATTAAACTGACAGTGCTCACAGTGTTCTGTAGCGTGATCTATTTGCGAGAATGACGTCACATTTTGTAGGAAGATTAAACAAGACGGGGGACGAAGGATTCCGTGAAAAAAATTAGTTCTAAAAGTCACCGCTAGGTCAGTCACAAATGCAAATCAATACGGAAATAAAATTACCTTTTATTTTGCCCTTCAAATCATATTCAATGTGGCTGCCGTGTTTGTGGACCACATATTGCATTCTGTGCACAGTATTCGCAATAGCAGAAAGTAACATGTCTGCAGGAATCTCCCGTACAGTCCGTGATATGTTATCTTTCAACGTAGCCAGGTCCTGGACAATTCCTTGATAGACCTCGGACTTAAGGTAACCCCATAGCCAGAAGTCGCATGGGGTAAGATCAGGGTACCGAGGTGGCCATGCAGTTGGAAAGCAGCGGCTAATGACTCTTTCTGTTGTGAATTTCTGTCGTAGTAGCTGTTGTACCCGTAAAGCAACGTGTGGAGGTACTCCATCTTGCATGAAAAGGATTTTCCCCAAGCATTGTCTTTACTGAAGTGCCAGAACGGCAAAACTGTTCAACATGTGGCGATATTTCTCTTTGGTAACAGAACAGGTTACAGGTCCTGTCGGGGTAATGTTCTCATGAAAGAATGGACCTACGATGAATTCCGTTGTGAATCCACACCAAACAGTTACCTTTGGTGAATGTAATATAATTGCTGTGACGGCATGTGATGATTTGTACTCCCAAATTCGGCAGTTCTGGGTATTCACAGTTCCATTCAGGTAAAAGTGGGCCCCGTCTCCCCATAAGATTTTCCATCATCCACTTCCATTCTGGCAAGAAAAGTGAGAGCAAAAGTCAATCGCTTATCTTGGTCGTAACTCTTGTACATGGCTGATCTTGTACGGATAGAAGTGGATAATCTTTCGCAAGATTTGCCACACTGTACTGTAAGGCATATCCATATTCCGAGCTACTCCACGAGCACTAGAAGTTGCATCAATATTGTCTTGTCCCCTGTCAACAATTGCCGGGCAGCTGCTTCGATTGTATCCTGTGGTACAGGTTTTCGTCCTCTGTCTGAACCTTCAGAGAACCTGTTTCCTTCGCAACTTCGCAACCATTGCTTTTAGCCCATTAACTAACAAAGGACCGTTACCTTTACGCACTTTTTTGTGCTTTCTAAAAGCACGAAGAGCGGCTGACGCGTTGCACTGGTTCAGGTAAAAGAATTTGACCAGTAATGCACACTCGACTAAGGAAGGTGACATTGCACATAAACGTTCAATCCGATTGTTTCGAAATGTAATGTAACGTGAAATTTGAATAAAGAACTTCTTCTTCTGCTAGTGTTCTCTGTTACCCAGTGAGTGAAATTGCATTTAAAGAGATTTTATCGGTATTTATGTAAATTTTTCGCTTTTAAAAAATGTTACCGTATTGCACTTGAACTAAATCAGCTAATGTGCAAAATAAAAGGTAATTTTATTTCCGTATTGATTTGCATTTTTAACACTCTTTTTTTTATTACACAACGCCACATATTCCCCTAGCGGTGACTTTTTAAACTAATTTTTTTTTTTGCAGAATCCTTTGCAGAATCCATTCTCCCGTCTTAATCTTCCTACAAAATGTGGCGTTATTTTCGCAAATAGATCGCGCTACGGAACACTGTGAGCACTGTCAGTTTAATCATGGCCACCCTATATATATATATATATATATATATATATATATAATATAAATTCTATCAGAATTATTTGAACATATTATTTTAGATATTTATATACTACAGCTTATACTTTAAAATATACTGATGGAAAAAAAAATCCCAACACCAAGAAAAAATTATTGAAGAGTAATGAAATTTTAGGAATACATTTGTCTAGGTAACATATTTAATTGATTAAAGTTTCAAGATCACAGGTAGAGCCATTGGCGAGAAGAGCCATTTCAAATGTGAAATGTTGGTACATTAGTAACCGGTGTAACCACCAGAATTTTGAATGCAAGCATACAAACGTGCATGCATTGTGTCGTACAGGTGTCAGATATCAGTTTGTGGGATGGAGTTCCATGCCTGTTGCACTTGGGCGGTCAATGCAGGGACGGTTAATGCTGCTTGTGGATGACGATGGAGTTGTCCGCCAATGATGTCCCATACGTGCTCGATTGGAGAAAGATCTGGTGATCTAGCACGCCAAGGAAACGTGTCGACACTCAGTAGAGCATGTTGGGGTACAACAGCGGTATGAGAGCGAGCGTTATCCTATTGGAACACACCCCCTTGAATGCTTTTCATGAATTGCAGCACAACTGGTTGTATCACTAGACTGACGTACAAATTTGCAGTCAGGGTGCGTGGGATAACCACGAGAGTGCTCCTGCTGTCATACGAAATTGCTCCCCAAACCATAACTCCAGGAGTAGGCCCTGTGTGTCTAGGCTACAGACAGGTCACCAGCAGGCGTTCACCTGGCCTCCTTCTAACCAACAAACGGCTATCACTGCGACCAATGCAGAACCGGCTTTCATCAGAAAACACAACAGATCTCCACTCCGTCCTCCAATGTGCTCTAGCTTGACACCATTCACGTCGCAAACGGCAGTGGTTTGGAGTCAGTGGAATGCACTGTACAGGGCGTCTGGCTCGGAGCTGTCCTTGAAGTAACCGATTTGTAACAGTTCGTTGTGCCACTGTGGTGCCAACTGCGGCTCGAATTTCAGCTGCAGACGCAGTACGATTAGCCACAGCCATACGCCGAATACGACGGTCTTCCCTCTCAGTAGTACCACGTGGCCATCCGGAACCTGGTCTTCTTGAGGCAATACCTTCCCTTGACCACTGCCGCCAATACTCATGCACAGTGGATACATTCCTGCCAAGTCTTTCAGCAATATCGCGGAAAGAAAACCCACCTTCTCGTAGCCCTACAACACGACCTAGTTTAAACTCAGTGAGCTGTTGATAATGGCTTCTTCGTCTTCTCATAGGCATCCTTGACCAACATTAACCCACTACGTCAAATCTCAACTGTAAATAACAATCACGAACCTTACAACGCTTATTTAAAGCAAACCTCATTTGCATGTTCATAGTGTCGCTACTAGCGCCACACTTACGCGCGTAGCTCGAAATTTGAATCGACGTCATCTTTCAGATGTATAAACATGCCTACCAAATTTCGTTTATCTAGCACAGCTCTTTCCTAATTTTGGGAATTTTTTTCCATCAGTGTATCTTAGATGATTGACGAACTGAGTGCTTTGAAAAAATATCAAATAAGTTTCCGAACTGAATTGAGAGTTTTAAGTTTGTAAATTGAAATTAATAATAAAAAACTTAACAGATCATGTACCGAAACATAACTATTCATATATCAGCATTTATGACTAAATCTGTTGTTAAAACTCCCAACAAAGCTCTTATTTACTCTGATTCATTTCAATGTCTCAATTTACTGATGGAAATACATTTCGAGCTCGTGACAATAAAATCATAAAGTAATCGTAACCATTAAACCATTGCTGGCCTTAGATCTGTTTCAGCTTAACAGGTATTTGAGGTAACTATTAGTAGATCTTTTTTTTGCCATGCTTTATGAGAGTGAAGTGTTGGAAACTTATTTTTTGAAACCTCTAATCACATGAAACAATCTCACTTCTTTATTTATTTTTTGAAACCTCCAGTTACATGAAACCATCTCATTTTTTGAAGCATCCTGTCACATGAAATCATCGCATTTTTTAAAACCTCCAGTCACATGAAATAATTTCATTTCTTGACTTATTTTTTCGAAACCTCTAGTCACATGAAATTTTCCTTTTTAGAACTCCGGTCACATGAAATTGTCATTTTTTGAAACCTCCAGTCACATGAAATTATCCCATTTTTCGAAACCACCAGTCATATATTATTTCATTTTTTAAAACCTCCAGTTACATGAAATTTTTTCATTTTTTGAAGCCTCCAGTTACATGAAATCCTCTCACTTCTTGACTTATTTTTAGAAACCTCGAGTCACATGAAGTCATCTCATTTCTTGAAATAAGCTTGAATGTTATATAAAAGTTGGTCAAATTGTTATATCTTTTCTATATTTATGCTGAGATACTTTGCATATTCTACCGTTCTTTATTCCTCTAATCATATCAGTAAGAAAAAAACTGATATGATTAGAGGAATAAAAAGAAATAGCATATAGCATATCCAAGGAGGAAAGCATCATAAGTGAAAAGACGTCTGCTTGGAAATTAGTACTGCAAGCACGGAATTTCGATTTCCACAGTGAGAATCTCAAGTTTTGACATACAACCCTAGAGGATGGATTAAAGAATCATCCGAAATGACTCATGATTCAATTTGCACTATAGGCACGAGAAATAATTTAATAGCCGTTCCATTTACTTAAATATTTTCAACTTACAAGGAAGAAATACAGGTATATAAAATTTTTGCGTTATATTTTTATGCACAATATAACTTTCGATTTCTTAATCTACTCTTGGCAAGAAATAAAATTCAGCTTACTTGTTCTATGCTTATTAAAAAATGAATGTAAAGAGCTTATCAGCATTTAAAAGATATAACAAATATCTTCTGTAAATATTTATCTAGAAACGAATAAATATACCAAATAATATTTGGGAAATTTCTATTATAAAGTAAAGACTTTTGGAAATATTGAGCCTTTCAGTATTCTACACAGATTAATCTTTTGTGCTCATTGATGGAGTAATATCATGTAGAACTAGTTTTGAAAACATTATATTTTCAATTTATAATGCAAACGAACCGGATGTAATTATACTTTGTGTGTTGGATAAACAAAAACAGTCGGGGAAGATATTTTTATAATTGTAATAAAATTAAATATAAGGCACTACCAAATCAGTGTTTTTTCCATTTTGGAGGGTTTAGATTGATTTGTTTATGGTTTTTACACGCGCGCCCGCACACGCACACGCACGCGCACGCGCGCACACACACACACACACACACACACACACACACACACACACACACACACACACACACACACACACACACACACACACACACACACATAAC
>JAPMOQ010001578.1:4390273-4415676 GCA_026543055.1 Argiope trifasciata | reverse complement strand
CACACACACACACACACACACACACACACACACACACACACACACTATTTATCAATTTTATTTGATACACTAATTTATGTATCCATCGCCAAATTCGTCACTATGTTTCGAAATGGTCCCCTAGTTTGTCGCCAAACTCCGAGATTACTGCCGCTACACCCAACTATAAACAAGATAAGATATATATAAATAATATAAGATAATAAGTAGGAATTTAATTTTTTATATACATATCACTCGCTTCCTTCTACTTTAATGACTTACTTGCCTAAAAGAGACACAAATTTCATCCATCTGTTTTCGAATTGATAAAAACCAAACTCACCACACATTAATTAAATCACAGAATAACAAAAACTCGTTTAATAAATACAACTTTGATCAACAGAACCAGGTCAGGGTAACGTACTTGCACAACCTTAAATCAAAACATAAGACCCTGTAACTCTTTACCCAAACTATTCCTTTGCTTACAGATGTGGAGAAGTAAAATTGACCGCTGCTCATACAAACCTCTCTCCCTCTGCAACTACTGCATTCTCAACTTATATATATGGTCGCAAATAGCAGCGTTCTCTAGCTTGCCAAGAGACGTTCTTTAGTGGCTCATTTCTTAACACAATTCCTTTGTGACTGAAGATGTATAATTCAGCTTAGGTTATTCGAGACTATATTTAAGGTTTAGTTTTTCAATATGATAGACTTATCTTCGCCTTATCATGCTTATTTAGCCCATTAGGGGCATCTTAAAAATAAGGGTGAAAAGTTTTTGGCATAGTGGTTGCTTCTCGCCACCCTTAAGGACGTACTAAAACAGGGAAATCTGGCTCATTCCATCAATGACGAAACGTACTTCCTAAGGGAAGTGTTGTACCGTTGCCGGCAATGGTTCTTAGGACTCAACAACAGTTCCCCTCGGTGATGCCATTGCGGATCTCGGATCAATCAGATTTTTTCGTCTGCTCTCTGGCGGGTCGGAGTGACCAGTTTAATGTTATCATATCCCTCCAGGGGGCAGCTAAGAAAGAAGGACGAGAAACTAATGGTACGTTTGTTACATGGGAGGGTACAGTAATGGAGACATCGGTTGCCTTCTGTCTTTGAAGGGACATGCACCTCACGGGAAATATTGTACCATGGTCGGTGTCGAACTTTCGGACTCATAGTTTCCTCCATTAATTCGTGTCCTTTAGTGGCAGATCAGAGTAGCTGGTTTAGATTATCTTAATCGGTAACTTCAATTGTTTATAGTTTAATGTTTGGCTACAATTCAAAGGTAAGACTAAATTAGGAGTTCATTAAACATAATTAGTTCTTCTTTTCTACATGAATAGAAATGAATGTTTGTCTGTGTCTCTTATGCGATACCTTACCGCTCATCCGATTACGATGAAACTTTGAATACTTATTACTTGCACTTATTTGTTTCTGCTGAAGACAGAAAAAAATGTTGCCAACCCCAATGTCTTGAAAAATAAAATTAAAAAAAAAGAATTAATATTATTTACGCTTCTTCTTTTTATATATAACTCAATATCAATTTATCTATTCACTTCCGATACGAAAATAAATATTATTCTTTCTATTATTCCTAATTAAACAAGATAGATATTTCAAAAATATTTCCAAAATTATTTCTTCTGCGGCAGCAACGCGCCGGGAACCAGCTAGTATCTCATACAAACGATATATTATTTGAAGTTCTTATTAATATCATGAAATTCTGTTCCCTTAAATCTATATTTATTTATATTAAAATATTTCCTGTTTATTTTTATAATTAGTAGAACCAATAATAATTATTCGATAAAAATTTTACAAAATTATTTTCCTTTTCTTGATTTAAAGTTTGATAATATATGAAAAGCAGGGAACTATACAAACTAATTATTAATTATAAGAACTTTAGAATATTTGATAACTTTTATTCTAAATACAGAATTATAATATGTTGAATGTATCTTTAAAGTATTTAAACAAATTCTGTTTTAAATTGACAACTAATATTAAATTCATTATAAATAGTAAATTAATTTTCCCATTAAAACATAACGATACATTTTCTATCTTGTCAACTCAATTACAATACAATGATGTTCGGAATCTTGTGGTAAAAAGTGGATAAGAATTCTAAAAGATTTGATTAAAAGATGTAACAAAAAGAAGGAAATCTGAACTGGAATTAAAAAAATTCCTTTTTCTCAAACAGAAAAGTACATGTTGCAGTTCTTTTAATTTTTTTTTCAGATAGATTTGAAGTTTCTATACTCGAGAAACACCGGTGGTAATTTTTATGTTTTAAAAAGGAGAAAAAATTGTACGCTGTTGATTAAACTCTTAAGTTAGAATTCTTCAACTCAAACCATATTCATTTTTAAAAAACTTTTCTGAGCACTGCAAATAAACAAACAGCTTTCTATCCTCTTCTAGTTATATTTGCAGAAGTCTTATAAACTGTTTTACTGTTACAGACGAAACAAACAAACAAATAACAACAACAAAAAAAAAACTGTGCAAGAAAAGTTTATATTTAGAAAATTTCTAAGGAAGTTATTTTTTTTTCTCTCATCTTCATATTAAAGTAGAAAAAACAATCTTTTTAAAAAAAAGGAATCTGAAAAAAATAGTAAACACTTAAAAGCATATAATTTTCTTTTATAATTTTGCGTCTGTGCTGTTTATATGTAGTTTATAACAGTAAAGTTTATCCTTATCGCATTTATTGATCATCATGCAAAACAACGCTGATAAAATTTGTTTCGCTGAGAACATGGAAATAATTTTTATTTTCCTCTGAGGATAAATAAATTTACGAGAGGGTTATTATAGTTTATTACTGTAAAATGTAGTAAGTAAAATTTATTTTTGTTTTGATTTTATATCAAAAGCCTTTTATCTTTTTTGGTGTTTTATCTAACGCTATTATCATACATTTCAAATGAAAACCAATAATATTATACAATATCGTAACGATGTAGGAGTAAAATGAACTGTAAAGAGCCCGAAAAATTAAAACATTTAAATTTATAATAATTAGGAAATTACTGTTATTTAAAAAATTGATTAATAACTATTCTAAGTTTGTTTCAATAATTCCAAGGCCGCGGTGGCCTGGTCATAAGGTCTTGGCTTCGGAACCGGAGGGTTTCAGGTTCGAGAATCGATTCCACCGAAGAACCGCAGTGTAAGTGAATCTGGTGCACGTTAAATTCGTCGGATCCAAATGTCCAAAAGTTTGGAGAGTGGGTTGCCAACTCAAGTGTCATTCTCGTCATCTAAAACATATGAACAAGTTAAGAGTTGTGAAAAACATATGAAAATGAAATTAAAGGCAACCGGAATCTCTGTTGAACCAGCGACTTGCGACCCAATTAAATATAAACATATTCTAAGCAATAATAAAATTTCAAGGTAAAAAGTTGCCGTGGGTATCTTATATATTGTTATTATATTTAATATTCCTACGACAATCAACACTTGAATACTAAATCACATCAATTTTCTGCATCCGAACGCTCTCCTTCGTAAATCATTTATGGAGACACTCACCACTCCGAAACTGAGACCGCTTTACCCTATTAACTGCTAGAATGCGGCTTAATCCAGTGTTTGAAGATAATTATGGTATTAGATAATCTCGAATCTACGAACACAAAGATTAAGTTAGTCTCTGAACAGGCTGTCCAATGGCGAGGCGTCTCCTTGAGTTCAATCGCTCGCTTCATCCAATCAATGAACGGGCTCAGAATGTTGAGAATAGACAAGCTGACAGCAATCCGACAGAAGGAATATTTATTCCAATGGGAGAAGATTTTTCATCTCATGTATCTCCTTGTAATTAAGAACTTTTAAATTTATCTAATTCAGTTCTCATCCTGTCCCAAAAATTTTAAATCCAAAGCCACCTAGAGGATGAATATTTTTTAACTTACTTTGTTTTTTCTTAACATTAAATCTTTTCATAAGTTTTCATTCAAAAAACATTTTTTTTCTAAAACCTAAGGGCACTGATAATTTTTTTCCTGAACGTAGGGGGATTAAAAAAATTACTAACAGCAGTATTTGGAAAGTAGAAATTGTGGATGGGAATATTGTTACCCAGTGAAGAGACAGATAGCTTGAATTGTTTTAGACCAGTCGTTCGAACAGATAGTGTTAGTACTGAGACCTGAAACAGCGACAGTAATAGCGAGATGTCTCTAGAAGTAGTCTTGCACAGATGTGAGAGCCATGATTCTACATCTACTGGTCCAGAATATGTCCACATCGCACCTTCACAGACAAATCGTTGACGTTTGCGAAGCAGTGAGAAGACAACAGGAGGCAAAATAGGGTCGTTCTTTTGAAGCGGGCAGACAGTAAGAGGGAAATCACAATGTGGGAACGTTTAGGTTGAAGGTCTGGTGCCATCCCCATACAGCCCCGATTTGGCTCCCAGTGACTATTTTCTTTTCCCGGCATTGAAAAGACATGTATTCGAAACAAGTTTCATATCAAGCGGTAATGTTTCAAAAGGTGCAGAGAACTGCTTCAATAGCCAAGCACTTGATTATTACCAAGACAAGTCAAACAAATGGATCCAGCGGTTTGATAAATATCTCAACAAGTTTGGTGATTTGGTAGAAAAGGGACCGACATTTGTATCTTAATTACCATTTGTATACTGTTTATATTTTTAATTGAGCATTTTTCTTTTACTTTGTAAACTTTTTTTTGGATCACCCTTCTCATAGTCCGTTCAAAAATCTGTTGCATAAAGATTAGTTCAAAAAATGTCATTTCTTAATTCAGACCTAAGAAAATGGCTATATAAATCTTATATTTTTGAAAAAAAAATGCGTGAACAGGATAATACAACTCATTAGAGTAATTTTTTTTCATTTTACTTTTCGTTTTTTTATCATATCAGCGTAAGTAAAGCTGTATCTGTTGTATTAGGCAAATGTTTAAAACATATATTTGTTATTGATTCCATTTCTATCACTTTAGTTATTGCTTCATTGATGAGCAGAAAGAATCTGAGTACAACGTTGCAAGGTCAGGTTATTTGATAATGGACTTTTGAGTCACCCAGTACTTTAACTTTTTTGAAAATTTAATAACTCACGGGATAACTCTCACAAAGTAGAGAGTTAAAAATGTCACTTGGGCTTGAAATGTCATGGTGCTTTAATGAAGTGAAAATGGGGCAACAAATGACTGATAGATGGCTCTTCTTATGATAGCAAAATTTATAATTAGCATAATAGTTGAATCTTTTAATGAAATACTGTTTTTTATAACAAATGTTCAATGTGTTGACTTAATAATAAGTAACTTAACTTTAATAATAAGTAACTCACGGATACTTTCAAGGTTCTTTCCCGATTTCTTGGTTGATGAAATGGACAGTCCTTTAGTAACGGACGATGACGCTTATTTAGCACGAAGGAGATAAATATACGTCCAAGATGAAAACTGTCATGACATTTCATAACATTTCAGTGAATCTCTAAATAATTAACTGCTTGTTTTTTATGAATTAATTGGTAGTTTGAGTTTGATTAGAATTTGTTCGAAATCTTAAATTATATTCTGAATACAGCAATTACTCATTTAAAATAAAAAGTTATGGTATTTTAAAAGTACTTTTTATTGTCTGGAGACGAGTAAAAATATTTATTTTTAGTATAGTCCCTAAATATTGTTATGGATGCTTCTGGAGTTCTTTTTCGATTTATTGCTGGATGAAATAAAAGGTCAACGACAAAAAACAACAACGACGACGACAAGAACATTATTCAACAAGAAGACACTAATACAAAGCACAGAACACAAGCCGCGATGAACACAAGCAATACAAAGCAGGACATTGCAACAAATGATAGCTCACAAGTAGTAATAACAACCACAACACATAAAGCGGCCAGACAGTATTCAGCTGAAGGATTGAATCTATGTAGCTTTACTCTACACTTTCTCCAAACGTCTGCAATTCACTCTTTAGCTGTATCTAACTGCCTAGACACTACTACAAGACTAGCTACTCTTCATATGACTGGATGCTGTTTCCACAATAAACACCAGACTTGGCATACAGCTCAATTCAGCAATCGCTTGAGCTCCACACAATGCTTGCTCTTCGCGGACTGGACCAGCTATTGTCTACTTTTTCCACCATTATGGCTCGTTTTATGACTGACTGTAGCTTGAGACTGCTGAACTTTTGAAGTTTCCGGGAGGTGGGCTGAGTAGGTTCTGAATCTTGTCAGGCGTATTATGGTTCCTATTGGCTCAACTACTAAAACTTTGGTAGTTTCCAGTTATATCTATTTTGTCACCAGAGTCGTCGTAAGGTTTCCAAACTTGTCGCCAAGCGCTGAGATTACTAAACGTGGCATCCAAACATTACCCAACAGGGCTGATCATAAAACGGTCTTTCTAGTGATTCAATTAACCGCACAGGGAAGCAACATTGCATGTTTGTAGCAATAACTGTATTGTTACAAAGTTTACAAGGAAAGAATAAAACAATAACTGTATAGCTACAAAGTTTACAAGCAAAGAGTAAGGCAATAACCTTATTGTTACAAAATTTAGAAGCAAAGAATAAAGCAGTAACTTTATTGTTACAAACATGTAATGTTGTTTACCAGTGTGGTTAGGAAATCACTGGAAAGACCGTTTTACTGTTTATTTGTCTTATTTGAAAATGATGAATGGATGCCAATTATATAAACAAGTTACATCAGATCAACAAAGACGGTTGATTGTTATTTACATTAAATTATCTATCCTATGTAGTTAATGCTAGTTAGTTTAAAGATCATAATGGTAGGCTGGCCGGATTGTAAATTTATGGTAATGACAGGTCGTGGATTTGAGGTTTTCTTTTGGAAACATTTGGAATTTGTTAATTAAATATAATGGATCTATTATATACGTGCGAGTTTTCTTTCAGAACAAAAAAAAAAAAAAAGGTTTTAAAAGAAATAGTTAGCAAAATATCAACTGAGAACCGTTTACACAAACTACTTAAAACACGTCTCAGTACACATAATTTTCAGAATTCAATTTTTCAATCTTATAGACATTTTAAAATATGAATTTAAATATGTAAACAAATAAAATATGCTCTTAGAACTTCAGCAGAATTTTCAAATAAATATTTTTTTTTCAGCAGCTTGAGTTAAGCTAATAGGTTTGTGATGTAACATTTCCAAATAGCCTGCAAACACAAAATACTAAATTTAATGAGTTTCGTTTTAAGATCACTTGCCATTTAAAAAAAGAATAAAAAAAAAAAGAATGTTATTCTTGAAAAAGTTAGGCATCGAAAAAGTACGAATTCTAGCTTGTTCAAAACGAATCGAATAAAATTCTTCGGATCGATGACTGTTTCTGTTTAGTATAATGAACCGAAGAAATACGAATCAAGAGTGTTTAAATTGTTTGAAAAAAATATGGCGGAAATTGTTGGAGACAAAGAAAGAATGTTTTCTAGAAAAGCACAAAGACATTTTTATTTTTAATGTTATAATTTTATTCTAAGATTTGAAAAAGGAAAACGAAACCGGAAAAGAAAAGAATTGCGTTTAAATCTAAAGAAATGAACAAATTAATGATCACGATAAAAAAAAGAACTGTAAGAATGCTCATTCAATTAAGATTATTATTCTTTGATCTAAATTTAGAACGCCCTTAAATACATTCCAAAAGTGAATTTATTCCCCCCCCCCCAACCAGAGATTTAAGAGTGAATAAGATGTTTCTTATGAAATTGAAAATAACATTTGGAATTTAATTTCTTTTTGATCTTAATAGTTTATTTATACATAGTTACAGCTCTGCAACAAAGATACTCATGGGCATTTGACGTTAGTTTTTATTATATTTGACATAAAGAACATATAAAATATATTATAAACTATATACAATTTTTTGTCTTCAAAAATATTATTTAAAAAAATGAAAATCAAAATGATTATTTTGTTTCAACTTTGGCATATTTCTATTTACTCATGAAGCTGATAAAAAATTGCAAATGGCATTCTTTTATTAGATATAATAATTATTTTCATTAATTTCTATTGTGTTTTTCTGGAAAGTCAAAAGTAGATTTTTCAGTTAACCAAATACAAAGGTTGCTCAAAAAAGTTACGAAACGACATTGTGGGAATAAATGAAGTCTTTATTTAAAATATTCCTCATAAGCCTGAGCACAATGATCCCCTTG
Organism: Argiope trifasciata; assembly: GCA_026543055.1. NCBI lineage: Eukaryota > Metazoa > Arthropoda > Arachnida > Araneae > Araneidae > Argiope > Argiope trifasciata. Next base: position 4,407,461 of record JAPMOQ010001578.1, on the reverse strand, counting down.
ATCAACGAGCCGAATGATTCCTTGTTCCGGGAATTCATGTAACTGAAGGAAACCCAGTTCCCAGTTATTGAGTACGTCTTTCTAGTTGAAGCTCTTTCCTTTAAGATGTTTTTCCAGGGTACCAAACACACGAAATCACAGGGTGACATGTACGGGCTGTAGGGAGGATAGTCGAGTTGCTCTCACTTCAACTTGACCAGTTCTGTGTGTATGACCATGGGCATGTGTGGACGCGCGTTATCATGGATTAGAACCACACCCACCGTGAGTAGCACCTGTCTTTTGTTCTTGACCTGTGTAGACTTCTGAGCATCTCACAGTATTCGTCGGAGTTGATGGTTCTTCTGTGCTCGTGGAATTCAACAAGTAGCTGACCTTGGATCATTTGGGCAGTGCTCTTTATAAGAGCTTCAGCTCTCCTACGCATGCTCCGATCTACGCAGGAGACTCCAATCGCATTCCAATATATCTTGTTATGTTCTCGCATAGCAGCATAGGGAAATATGTTAAAGGTTACGTTCCTATTCATTTGAACACACCTTGAATTTCATAATGTTTTGTCTTTTCCAATTAAGTCATAAGTCTATGTGCTGAAAACATGCAAAAAAAACTTGGAGTGGTTTAAATTAAATTAACTTTATGTGTGAAATTCAGGTGATTAAAAAGAAGTGTCTCGAAGTTTATAATCTGTTTGGTGAATTATTGATTTGAAATGTGTGTGTCGCAGTTAAATATAATTTGGCTGGTTATAATGATACTTTAATTTTGGATTTTAGTGTGAGCAATAATTACAATTCACTAAATTTTAAAAAAAAATTACTCTACTTTAAAAGCTCAAATAAACAACAAATGTCAACTGTACTGAAGAGTGTAGAATAAGCATCAAGTTGTGGGTGAAGAACTATCAAATTAAGCAGTCGTGTTGACTCGTATTACAGTTTCTTCTGAAATTATTAGATTAACTTTTTACAAATTGTTAACGGTTGAATTTATATACGGTCGAAAATATATATAATTTCTTTATATAGTTCATTTTGTGATTACTTGTACTCTATTTCCTTTTTTTTTCAGTTCCTACTATTAGTTTACACTCTCCCTATATGTATTTGTTATTTACGAATCTTGTTATAGTTTTCAATCGTTAACAAAATACTTTTTATTCATCCACTCAAGTTCAGGTACATTTTTAAAAACTTATAGTGGATGACACTTGATGTTATACAATGTTTTAATATTCATTAATTAATTAAATTAAATTAATTTTTGATACTATAAATAGAGTTTTAGCAGTTTGTAAGGAAAATTGATATAAACAGGTAGTAGCTCAATCGATAAAAGGCGAAGATTTCAGAATTTTTCATGTCAGGGTGAAAAATGCGAGTTCAGTTATTTCTAAAATCAATTAATATTCTATACTGAATAATTTTTTGATAATTATTTAATAAAAAGTGATTAAAATAAAATTTTCTTTGTTGACTTAACTAGCAAAGGAATTAATTTTCTTTATATTGTTTAAATATTTGAAGAGAGAAGAAATAAAATACTGATAAATGTAAGCAAGACACAAAAATTAACACCCCGCTATCAGATAATTACATTCTGTTTGTTTTTGATTGATTCCAGAAAGTTCATTTTATGTTGACGAATAATATCAGTATCAATACCTCACTTTTTAAAATATAAAAGCACTTTAAATGGGAAGAAATAAAATTATTTTATAGATAACAATTTTCGGAGAAAAATCTTTAATCATGATGCAGAATTTAAAATATTTCTTGCGAACAGAGAATTGAAAAAGAAGTTTCTTTTAATTGAAATTTAGTGGGTATTTTAGACATTTCTATTTAAAAGTCAATTAAGATTTAAAAACTTTTCATTTAAACAAACGTGGAAAGCAAATGTTAAAAAAAAATTCGTTAATTATTTCAAAAAGTGTCTTTATGATTAAACTTCAGATTCAAATTCGCGACTCAAGTTCAATTCAATTAGCTGAATGAATAATAAAAGCTTTTACATTTCAGAAAAGAAATTGGTGGTAACAAGTGGATTTTCACATTTAATTTCGGCTCAATTAGCATTAGCAAAGCGCACAGACAAAAACACTCACACGCAACTACACTTCACACATACATAAAAAGAATGATTCACAGTAAGCAAACACAGAGGGGGACACAGCGCCTTCGGACGTCTGACCTTGGATACAGAGCGGTGAAATCAAGTTTCAACATGAGCTGTAGCGGTATGGAATTATGAGGACATTAGTGAATTCTGAGGTTATTAGTGAATTATCTCTCTCTGATAATTCTCTGATTGCGAAATCTCTGTATTCTGAGGATATTAGTGAATTACCTCTCTCTGATAATTCTCTAATTGTGATCTCTCTGAATTCTGAGGATATTACTGAGCCGTGGTAGTCAGGTGGTAGGGTTTCGGGCTCGAACCTGGAGAATTGCAGGTTCGAGTATCGATTCTATCAAAGGACAGTTAAATGGATCTGGTGCATGTCAAATCAGTCGTGGATAAACGTCCTCCCATTGATGTGGCGTGGAAGTTTGGCGAGGAAGGTGACAGCTCAGATGCCATCCTCGTCATCTGATTGTAGTTCAAAAATACGGGGTTCGTCCCCAAACAACCCCTGCGTTGCTTTAAAAACGGGAAGTTAATACAATTGATTTGAATTTAAGATATTAGTCATTATATTATTTATGTCAAGTATGTAGCAAAAATTTAATTTTGAGATTTTTTGCACATTCTACAATTAACATTTGATATATTGAATGAATGTGCTTTACAAACGCAGCTAGATGTAAAATAGCAGGAACATTGATGTTTCGTTGAACATCAATGATCGTTAAAGAATTGATTAGATCTTAATAAAGTGCTATAATTTTCACAATGAAAAATTATTGTACTTATTGTAATTTAAATTATTAGTAGTTTACAGTTATCACAAGGTGAACACGGACACCATAGAAAAAAAAACTTGCTCTGCCAAGATATTTTAACTATAAGGAATTAGAAAAAAAACTCAAAAATGCTTTTTCAACTGTGATTTCATTATACAGCTAAAATTAAAACCAAATAGTACCAATTTATTAATCACAATTAAAAATTTAGATATAAAAGTAAAATTTGTGAAAGCGAGTCCACAAGCAACGCTTTCACAGTTATGCACCAAATAATTGCAACCTTGGGTAAAAATAACTTCTATCTTTATGGTTAACGTTATAATTGTTCAGGTGAATTTCTTAATTGTTTTATTTTTATTTACAGTGGAATTAAATATTACTGTAATGAAAGTATCAAGGTAAAGGAGCCAAATGAGAGTTGACTTAAGAAAATTGATAATTATGTCTGCTGAAGATGGAAAATATGAGTCAAAAATATTGTCGCATTGAAACGAAATGTTGCCGAGTCTGCATAGTTGAATGGTTATGACGCTCAGTCAGGATGACTCATAGTCAGGCGATCATGTCTTCGAATCTCAGTTAACTTAAAAATTTATTTAAGTATTTGTCCTTAATTTGTTTTTCCTTTATTTCGTGTTCCTGAAGATTTTAGATCTTTCTCTAATTTCTTTCTTTAATTCTAATCTTTCTCTCCAGTGCTCTGGACTTTTCTTACTATCTCAAGAAAGGTATTTGGGAACTTTCCCTACTTGTATCAAAGCTGAAGATGTCTCAGTCACAGTGTTCTTAGTTCAGAGTAGAGCTAATAAATTGATTAAACTCTAACTCCTTCTTCTTGCATACAGCCGACCAACCCGCCATCACTGAACGTAGCAGTATCGACAGGATTTGTTGTGGTCGACTGCAAAACTCTAACTTCTGTGTCTTTTTGATTTTTATGTATGTGACAATATCACAGAAGTCATTTAATGAATAATGACATCATAAAATACTTCAAGACCAATAATCAGATAGAAAATAATCTTAAGTCAGCATACAATAAGATTTTAAAAGATGTAGACGATTGGTATTTAACCAGAAAAGTAAAACGCCTTAGTGCTTATAACGGAAAGTCTTAAAATGGTTATAAAAAACAAGAGCTTGCATAAAACATAATTCACTTAAAATAATAAGTAGTTTTCAAAATCTTCTTATCCATCTGAGTTTGGTCTGCAATATTTTTTGCTTTGATTTGTTCTTTCATAATTTTTGGCTAAAACGAATTCATAATCTTTTTTATTTCTATTTATTAAATTGTGTTTATTAATTTATTAATAATATTTAGTAGTGATAAAAATACAATTTAATATTAATTAATTTATTTTATTCGTACTTATTAAATTGTATTTATTAATTTATTTTATTTGTATTTATTGCAATAAATATACTCTTGAAAATTTATTTAATTGTATTTCTTACCCTTATTAGTTTACAAATTTTGACTATTTTAGTATCTTTTCTTTGGTGTTCGAGTTTGGTTTGGAGAGACTGCTCTTAGCTGTAAATATAGAAATTATCTATGATATTCACTGGATCCTTATGTAATAGAAAGTATTAAAATGAATATTACACATTAGAAAATGTGTAAAAAATTAAAAAAAAATGTATTTAATATCAGACGAAAATCTGTAAAGACGTATACTTATTTATTGTTCTTATCATCTGCAGGCAAAGCAAAATGAATAATGGATATAATGAATGCAACGAAGTTTATTCACTTTTATTACATTATGCGCTTCTTTTAAAAGGAAAACTGATTTGACGTCATAGTTCATATTAATGTAACATTAATGCAGTGCTTTCCGAAGATAATTTTATAATTTCATATTAATACCCCTTAAATTGACTTCATATCAATACCCTTTACAATAAATCGATAATAACTTCAAAATGATATGTTTATCTGATGAATAAAATATTGAGGGAAAAAGTGTCACAAATCAAATGCATCACATTTTAAATATTGTTCAAACACACGAATAATTCCAAATTGTTTATCTGAAACACAAGAACATTTTCAATCTAAAATAAATTGTTCAAACTTTCAATATCAAATACACTACAGGAACGAAACCTACCTTCATTAAGAAACCCAGAGCTCTCTCATCAAAAATAAATTTTCTGCTCTCTTCGGATTTAGAAAGGAAATGGTCTTTTTAATGAGTAAATTAATTAATGCTTTAAACGAGAACCTTGACATGTAATTATCCCGTGAGGCTGTGTCAGCTGATTGGAGTCATAATCGGCGTCTAATTAGTTAGAATGGGAGAAAGTAGATGGCACTTGGATCGAACTCGTTTCGGAAAATGATCCCCGAAATTTAATGGTAAAGATTTTTTTTTAAACTTAATTATTTTAGAATTCTTCGAATAATCCTTTGCTTTTAAGAATATGCCAAAAGTGAATAGATTCTTTCAAATAAAATGTTCAAAGATTGCTATATTTTCTTTCTGAAATTGTTAAAAAGGTTTATATCGTAAACTAATTGAGAATGACTGAATAAATTTAATTCTATCTTTGAGAATGATCTTCAGTTTATTATATAGTGCAGAAATATGTGAGTTATAATTTTTGCATAAGTAAAATTGTCACTTTTATTGTTTCAAATTTATTCCGATTGATTGTTTACATTTTGTTAAGGTAACAGCATTTCTAATTTCATCTTCATCCATTTTCTGTCTTTAGTTTACAATAAAATCTTTCAATTAATTCCTCTTTAACAAAAAAATTATATCATTTAATTAAAAATGTTTTTTAAATAAAGAAAATTATGTATTCTAATTTAAAAATAATATTTAAAGTATTTAAAAAATAATTAATAATTTAAAAAAATTCAATTCTTGTAGTATTCTATATTTTAGTTTCCGTTTTACAAGTAATCAATTTATTTGTTTCTTGATGTTTACTTAAGAACTAAAGGAAATAAATTTAATTAATAACTTTTAATTCATATATACGTACTTAATACTTATATTTGATACTATTATTCCGACAAATCTGAATAATAGTATCAAATATATGTAAATACAAAACGCCAGTAATTACTTGTTTCAATATATCAATTTTATAATCATAATAATTTTTATCATTTAAATCCTGTTTATTAAATTTAGAAATGAAATCCCAATAACAAGACGTTTAAAAAATTAATATAAAAAATTAAAATAAATTTTGGCTATATATTCTTACATTATCCATGGTCTAAAAACATGTAAAGAAAAAATAAAAACATATCTAGGTAACTTAAAGAATGATAAAATATAATTATATTATAATTTCATTCGGTGATTTCTTTTTTTAATGTGTAAATTAGATTTCTTTTTTTAAAAGTAAACAGTTTTTACTGAATAATTGCTTTTAAAAAGATTTCAGCTAATTATTTAAAAATATTTATTACATTCCTATCAATTATTTGTAATTTTTTGTATGACTAAAAATGATAATTATACAAAAGAAGAAAGAGACCGAATAACATTTAATCATCAGTATTCAGTTAGAGAGACACCAGTTACTTATTTATTACTTATATCTGCACAATTGTTTCTCAAAGACGTTTAAAAAAATACAAATTTGAAAATCATGGAGAGGTGTATTCTGAAAAATGAAGGGAGTTGAACGAGAGTTTCATGAAATTATCATTTGCCCTGCATATACAGGATTCCTGAATTATCTATTCAGATTTGTCTGAAATCATTCATTAAAAATTTTAAAATGTAGTGGATGGTTAAATAAAACGATGCCAAAAATATTCAAAGAATAAAAAAGAATTAGTTTAAAATACTGAATCTGAGATCTATGTTTGGAACTTGTTTTCTTCTTTTAATAGAAGAATGAATTCGTCTATGTTTTTTCATCCATCATCAGAGGATAGACAGGTTGATCCAAGGAAATGAATTTGAAGTGTTTTTGAACAGTTCCACCCATTGCTTAAGAATTCCAAAAATTACAAAGATATTGGAAGAAACAGGAAATCTCTGCCCATTCTGCAGAGAAAAGAAACAACAATTCGTTTCTGCAAATGTAGAAGATGAGATGTCTATTAAAACAGAAGACACCAGCATTCGTAACAGGTTTTACATGAAAGATTTATAAATTCTAAACTCTGCTTCATCATACTGAAATTATTTTTAGGTAGATTCTTATCGGAGTGCTACTTATTGTATGCTTTTCATGACAAGACTTTCAAAACAGATGTTCACCGATCATCGTTCCCAAAACCCCAAACCACCATTCGTTCAAAGGTTATATGTATAATTAAAATTTCTACAAATATGTTACATAATAAACGCAAAAACTTTCGCTATACTACCTTATGAGCAAGATAACTGAAATAATAGATTGTATTTTAACTGGCTTGGCATATGTTGTTAGAATGCAGATGAGTTTTTAAATAGGTATTTAGTTCAACGGGGGTAACAAGTAATTCATAAAAAAAATTCTAAATTTAATTCTTAGTTAGGTCAACAAAGAAATTTTGTATTTTAACAACCTTTTGATTAAATAATTAACAAAAAATGATTAAATGACAAAAAATTATTGATTTTTGGAAGGATTGATTCCGCATTTTCCCCCTTCACGGGAAAAATTCTGATATCCTCGCATTTCAACGATCGAGCTACTACTTATCGATTTCAGTTTTCATTACGAGTTGCTAAAACTCTATTGAAAGTATTAAAAATTGATTAAATTTAATTAATCAATTAATTTTTGGAAAAAAACTGTATTAACATCGTGTGCCAACCACTACAAGTTTAAAAAATTGTATTTGAATTCGAGTGGATGAATTAAATGTATTTTATTAAAGATTGAAAATTTGAACAAGATTTATAAATAAATATATATATAGGAACAGTATGAACTAATAGTAGGAATTAAAAAAGGGTGAGAGTTTGAAATTTGTACTTCGCTATAAACTTCCGTAATATTGAAAATAAGAAAATCAAATTAGCGCCTCATTAAGAAGAGCAATTTTGGACTAAAATTTTTAGATAACTGCGGTTGCTAAAAGTTAGTGGCTGAAAAGTGATATTTAAGCCCTAATTTTTCTTGAAATTAGTTTCATGATATGGACAATCCTCAGAAGAAAATGAATCTAGTTTTGCCTTCCAGGTTTTCGAGAGGGAGTTTTTTTATGCTTGCTTTGGTTTTTTGTGGTTGAACCACAAATGATGATGACCATATTTGGAACTAAATTTCTCTTTTCTCTAGATTTCTCTTTCTCACTTCTTTTTTCAGTTATTTAACTTCTTTCTGTTGAATAATCAATAACTTTAGACTACCATAAATAAAGAAACTTTAATTATTATTGCGAGATATTGTCGTATCTTTAATCGAGTTTTTGTGCCAATTATTTGATAGATTTCATATATCTATATACTTTTTTATTACACTATTTTATTTCAAATGTTAAGCCCTAATGTGCTAAGTTTTGTCTTTATTAAATACGTTAAAAGATCAAAATGTTTGTGTACATTTTTAATTATTAAAAAAAAAACACCCTGAAATTGTGACCAAGTGCGTAACGCCATATAGTACCTTGGACAAGAAGGTATTCAGTCTTTAATGTAGACTTATTATGAAAGTATGCGTAAATGTGAAAATGACTTTTAATCATATAAAACAATAAGAAAATTAATTTTGATTGAAGCTTTTATGTGAATATTAGAGCAAATTATTTAAAAGATTCTATTCTTTTAAGAACTCTGTGCCAAGTAAAATATACTTGCTATTCTTTTCTGTAATGAAAGAAGGAAATATTTACTCAATTTCCTAGTTAAAAAAATTCTTTCATAGTTTTTCGAATCCAAATTTTCAGAAACCTCATAACTACAACTTTTGGCAACTTGTAGTAGATATGTCTCTTAAACTGTCAACGGAAAACTAATAAGAGAAACGCGCTGATATCAATAAAGAAGTTAATGTTCAATGATACCCATCTTGTTTTATGAATTTTTTTGATAGGGTCTAGTTTTTTTTTAAAATAATGAAATGATTAAACTATTTAGAACTAAGCTGTTGCATAATTTTATGTATGATATTATAGCCTGAAATTATATTTTTGAAATTCAAGAATAAGCTTCCGATCTTTTAGAAGAATAAAAAAAGTGGAAAATTTAAATCAATCTCAGAAAAACATTTGATATTAATAAAATATTTGGCTATTCAAGATGATGTGAAGTTGGGATCCTTTGTGATAGGGTATCGGATGTTTAGTTTAGTTATGTTAACGTCCTATTTTGAAGCTATTTTGGGAGGGACCTCATAATTATGAACTGCGGTCAACTGATGACAACACCTGAGCTATCACTCCCTCTTCAAGCTTCCACACCACATCCGTAGGAGAATGTTTTTTTCCGACGGATTTAACATGCTCCAGACCCCCTTACACGGTGGTTCTTCGAAGGAATCGGGCCTCGAATCTGCAACTCTCCGGCTCCGAAGCCGAGATCTCACAACCAGGCACCGCGGCCTCTAGGGTATCCGAAGTCAAACAGAGATAGCTTATGCTAGTTACTATTTATTTAACGATTTGATAAATGTACTCGAATATCTTGCAAATAATAGATTGTACTTCTGTCTTGTAAACTAAACAATATATCACGCACACATATACCTACTCACAGGGGTACACACACTGACAAACATACACACAAAGAAAGACCTACATACACTTACCTACTCACAGGGGTACACACACTGACAAACATACACACAAAGAAAGATCTACACACACTTACCTACTCACAGGGGTACACACACTGACAAATATACACACAAAGAAAGACCTACACAATCCCATACAAGTGTACAATATTTTATCTGCCGCACATTGTGGGTATAAAAAAGTAATGGCTTAACATTGCTTAAAACATTAATTTAGGAAACAGCAACTAAATTATTTTGAAATAAAACTTTAATATGTGTTTACAAAATACGATGATTGTGTGCACCAAATGGAAACTCAAATTTAGGTGCTTGAATCGTTAGAAAAGTTTATCCAAAACATTTAAATTACTGATTTTTTTTAAGTTCTTCCAATTTTTGAAAAATATTTACATCGAAAAAAAAATATATTTTAAACCATTCTGCTTCAAATGGAAATTTTTTATTATTTATAACTTAATTATAGGAAATTTTCCTGCTTGTCTTATCTAAAAATCTAAAATGCAGCGATCAGACTCCGTTACCTTTCTTCATACATTTTTCAGCAGATGAATTTCCAGAATTTAAAAATATTTGAGATAATAAGAAAACGATTCATGCCCTATTAAATTGGTATTTGGAATAAAAAAATTTGATATTCATAAATTCAAAGAAACGTATTATCCTTTGCTAGGTATAAATATCTTAATTTAGTAGTTTGCTACTATCATTCCCTACTGTAAAAAATATCCATTTTTAACAAAATATTTTTTACATATTACTCTACCGTTTCCACTATTTTATATTCTTTCACCAAAGAAAAAACTATTGAAGTATTCTGAAAAAAGCAGAAATTGTAGACCACAAATTTTTCCTTAAACGATGCTGAATATACTGCCTTCTTTAGTTTGAAAGAAAATTATCGTAGATTACTGCAATCTAAAGTATCCAAAACATCGACAATAATACGAAATTTCGATGCATATCCCCGCTTTAAAGTGCTTTAAATTTTGTTTTAAACTATTGAAGAATAGTTTTTTTATATTCCTTTAAGAAAAAGAGAGCTCTATATCTTCAACATATAAAAAAACTCGATGAATACTTCATATCATTATATAAAGGTTTAAAAATCTTAGCTTCTGTTTTAACCTACTTTTTACCTCCGGTGAGTAATAATGTAGAAGTTTTAAAGCAGTTATTGATCGTTTGAAGCTGTTTGAAAGCAATATTTTTCTGTGAAACATTTTGAAAATTATAATAATAATAGTCTGTAGTATTTCTTCTTCACATTTTTCAAAATTCTACTTTCCGACAGAATATGTAATGATATTACTTTTCGGGGATGAGTTTCTGTGTCATCGATTTATGTATAAAAATTTTATGATACTGAGAAAACTTTATATCTGGAATATATTTGAAGGAGAAAATTTATGTATTTGCAATCTTTTTTCAAATGAAACAATATAATGTTTTATGCATTCTTTCTTTCAAATTCGGATGACTTTTCTTTGAGAAGAAAGATTTTTTTTAATAAAAAAGAAGAAAATTTATTAGAATACAGCTATAGATTGTGTCAAGACACATCTGGATATTATATATTTTGACAATATCAGAAAATGGGAAGATATTCATAAATAAATATAATCCACAGCTGTAATTGTGAAATTTGGTTAAACTTTTATCATTTAAATGGTTTTTAGTTGTATTAAAATGATTTGTGTTAATTTCATTTCGACTTACTGAATATAAATTTGCTTATTTGATTTGTAACCTAGCTACTGATTTACAATTTAGGCATGATGAAATTCAAATATCTAGTTAGTTCCATTTTCAAGTCCAATCACTTTCATTATTCTATCAAAGAAGCGTTTGTAGAATGCTGAGAGTAGACTCACTTCAAGTAGTCGCATTAAGAAGTATTAATTTTTTCAAAAGTTGACGATTAGATCTTTAATGATTTGTGATTGCATTCAACTCAAATTACTGAATAATAATGGATTAGTAGATATTGTAATCTATCCACTGATTCACAATTTAGGCATGAGGAAATTCAGATATTTAGTTAGTTCCGTTTTATAGTTTTGTCGATGAGCCCAATCACTTGCGTCATCCAATCAAAGAAGCGTTTTTAGAATGATGAGAGTAGGCTGACTTCAAGTGGTCGCATCAAGAAGTATTAATTTTTTCAAAAGTTAATGATTAGATCTTTTGTGATTGCATTGAGTTCGAATTACTGAATATAAATTGATTTACTAGATACTGTAACATAACCCCTTATTCACAATTTAGGCACGATAAAATTCAGGTACCTAGCTTATTTCACTTTTGAGTTTTGTGATGAGTATAGTCATTCAGACCATCCAATTAGTGAAGCGTTTGAAGAATAAGGGTGGGCATACTCCAAATAGTCGCATCAAGAAGTATTAATCTTTCCAAAAGTCGATGATTAGACGTTCAAATACATCTTCTGATGAATTAGAACTTATTTGTAGTAGGTAAAAAGAATTTTTAAAGTTTCTTCATCCAGAATGAAGATAAATAAACATAGTAACTTTAAATTAAAAAGTTATCTTACAGTATTTGTTATAATAAATTGTACATTAAATAATTTTTGCATTGTTAACAATGCATATAATTCTGCTAGGTAGTAAAATCTTGCAACTTTTAAACTTAAAAAAATATTTATAAATTAAAAAAATATTCATGGAACATTATAATTTGTATATACATAAGGGTGCCCCATAATTTTATTTCCTTATATGAAAAGAATACACAATATTTGGAATATTAGTACAGAAACTTATGGGACACCCAAATATATGCTCAAATAATAATGTGCCATGAATATATATTTTTTTAAATCATGAATAATTTTTTAAAAGTTTAAAAGTAATTTTAAAGGTTTGCTGCCGAAACTGATCATGTTTTGAAGTTTTGTTTATTATTATTATTTTTTACAATTAAAGATAGTATAGAGCAAATTAATTTTTTTATTAGATGAGCTTTCCTTGTGGAAGTTATCAAAATTCTCTAAAACAGATAAATTCCATTTATTTATATATAAGTGCTTTATCAGTATTATGCGTAATTATACAATCATAAGTATAATATAACATTATCAGCATTTCTTTTAATTGTGATAAGTACTAAGTGGAAATATATTACATCCAATAATTTTTTTATATCTAATTAAGTCAATTCACAAATAGTTATTTTATAGTTAATAAACGCAACAAATAAAATAAACTACCGCAAGAAATAAAATATCCGAAATGTCTCCATCTTTTCAAATACAAATTACAGCAATTGTTCATCTGCATTACGTATTCATAATGTGAACGTTTGTGAAAAGTAAGAATGTTTCATGGGAAAGCGGGGAATAAATATATGAAGTGAATGCATTCTGATTGAAAACGAATGTTTCATTTCGCGAAATATTGGTGGTCGAATTCAAAAGTTGAAGCACAAAAGAAGACAAGAACCGCTTAGGTCTTCGCTGCGAGAATTTTACTTCCATTGTAAAGCTTTCATCTTTCTGATATTAGGTTTTCGAGATATTTTCCCTTTTTGCCGTATTTAGTTCCGACTCCAAAATGTTTTGCACTTTTCTCCAAATGTTTTGCACCTTTAGATACTTCGCAATATATTCTTAACATTATTTTCCTTTTTATTTTCTACGAATAATTCTTTGAAATAAGAATGAAACAAATAAAAAAATGAATAGGAATTCCAAAATATATGTGGGAACAATTCGATGTTTGTATTCTTCTTTCTTGAAGAAAATTTATTGAAAATATAGTTGTAAAAGTGTAAGATGGAAAAAAAGGCACAATTTTTTATTGCTTGTAATTGATGATTTTTATCAATTTGGATAATATTATCAATTTAATTAAAATAAATGATAAAATATTAGAAAATTTAACTATTCCAAATAAATATGCTCTGTGTTTGAAATTCGATGTTGCGACATAGAATCTGCAACACATTGCATACATTTGCGCTTTCTTCGTCCCAGTGTGAAGCTATTTTACGCTCATATTTAATTAGATGAACATCTAATTTTAAATTTTCCTCATCCGTTTTTGATAATTGAAGATTTTGTCGTTTCAAAGCTGCTCTGCGTTTTTGTTGTTCTGATCGAATTCTTTCTTTATCTTCCGCCCTCTGTTTGCTCTTTAGTTCCCTTTCTTTATCTTTTCAAATCTTCATCGAGTGAAAGCTTAGGACGCCCCATTTTTTGCTTTATTAATGGCCTGATCACCAGATAGGCTCTATTAGAGCCTAAATGAGACAAAAATAATGTAATGTAATTTTTAGTATTTAAATGAAATTTAGCATTTCAAGAATTAATAATATACATACATGAAGAGCGTAATGACTTAATCCTGACTGATCAAATAATGGAATAGAATTTAAGACAATTCTTTTATTTACAGCCATATATACACATAAGAACACTGTGTTATAATTTTGGTTAAATACTTGATATCTACACATCAGTAGAAGGTTGAAGGTTTATCGTGAAAAGAGTTCTCCATCAATTCGGAGAACACCACCACAAGATGTTAACAGGGTGTTTGCCAGAAAAGCTACTACAGGATGGAGTATAATGCCGCAGTCTGTAATCCAAAAAGTACCTCCTTTTTCCAAAGAAAGACCCGTCCTTTATCTCTGTCCAAACTGCGCCTGCTCAATTCCCAATTATCCACCTGAGCTCTCCATTGGCCAATCGTTCAGTAAAAATTTCCCTAGATCGTGGCTCCAGCCAGGCGTGGGAAATATCCATCAATTATTTGTCCTAGAAATTGACCACTTTGTAACACGTGTCAATGATAGTCCCATCACAAAAGACACATATTTCCTTTGAGGGTGCTATAGGTTCGTCCCAAACTCAGTAACAGCCATCAACTATCAAAGCAAACTCCAATTCTATTGAGTTTCAAAAAAACTTGTAACGGAAGCTTAATCAGCCAGGTAATGCTTAGGATGTGAGTGGTCACTTTTGTCTAGTGGTTACGTTATCTGGTTATGCTCAATTCTAAGAAATTTATCGATAAAAACATTCTCAAATGATAACTTAAAATTGGCGATAGCAGATTTCAATTTTATTTTTTAAATTGTAATTTGTAGTTTTATTTATTTTAAACTTTTTTTAGCTTTAAAATTTCTATTAAAATATAACTTTAAATGAGCGAGAAATAATATTTATAAAAGTAACAATGAATTGAATTAAACAATTTATTTACTTAATGTTCCAATCATGAAATTTTCATTCAATAATTTTAATTAAATTCGTAAAATATTTTTTAAAGTATAATGCTCTTTATATAAATAATACTCTTGTCAAGTTGGAAGAAAAAAGTAGATTCTTTTATATAAATTAGTATTTCATGGAAATAATTTCACTTAAAACTATGGCTTGAAAATCACTTCTTTTAGCCCTTAAGGTATAGCAGTTATCTAAAAACTTCAAAACAAAAGATGTTTGTTTTAATAAAGCGCTAATTTGCAATTATTGTTTTCTCTTTTCAATATTAAGGAAATTATAGCGAAATGAAAATTTCAAAATCCCCTCATTTAGGGATAGATAACGCATTTACGAATTGATTCATGCAATTTTTTTCTACAATTATTACTTCTAATTCTTTTTATATAAGATTTTTTTTCATGTACATTATTGAATGTTATAATAAACACTCGAGTACCTTACTCAATGTTATAATAAACCCTCAAGTACATTACTGAATGTTATAATAAACAAACAAGTACATTACTGAATGATATAATAAACACTCAAGTACATTGCTGAAGGTTTTAATAAACACACAAATACATTACTGGATGTTATAATAAGAAAAATAAATAAACACTCATTATGCAAGCATTTCGTATCGGCATTCTGTGCTCTATTTTCAAGGAAGTCAAACATATGATAGCATATGTACTCCTATCAAATCCTATGAAGCAGAGATTCATAGAAATAAACTTAATTTTCCAAAAATACGGTCACATAATAGACCTCATTTCATAACTAGATTTCACTTCTAAATCTTTGATTTCGATGACTCAGCGTATATTCATTCCTTAAAAGATGAATATATCCACTATCCTACTTTTTCATTTTTATTTTCATTAACGTGGTTGAAACATCCGTAATAGATCCGTTTTCCAAATCGACCTGTAGAGAGACCATCTAATCGATTAGGTATCTCATCGTGCTCTTGGTGGACCAATAGGTTTTTCTGTTTTCATTCCCAGTAGATGGTTATCTATACCCGTGACTGTGAGTACTTGACTTGTACTATTCTATGGCCTGTGGAATGAGAACGAAAAAATCTATTAAGTAATGGAACCCAGTTTACAACCTTGTTCGATTGGCTCGTTCCATGATTCAAGTCTCTGAGGGTCAAGGCAGAATGAATTAAATTGAAATTGAAGAAGAGAAATGTTTTCTATTATGTTGTGTATTATGCAAATCAAAAGAAATGTGCGGTAAATAACAGAGGGAAAGTATTAGATTATTTCAGAAAAATGAAAAAGAGATTTAAACATATTTATAAACTAGCCGGAACCCAGTGCGTTGCTGCAGCCAAAAAAATAACATTAAATGCGATCAGTCAAACATTTGGCAATGTTTTATCGAAATAGGACGAACGGTACGACAGTATATAAAAACCGAACAAACAAATATTCATTTTTATATGTTAGATTTGTGTATTCTTTTTGAACTGTGAAACGTGGTGTTCTTTCAGAATGGTAATAAAAGAAACTATTTATTGTATCTCGTGATTCGTTTAATATTCGTGCATAATTTTTAAATTTAATTTTAGAAAATGCGACCAAAATGTTTTTTTAAATGATTAAACATAGAAAATATATTAATACCATAGAACTGCTAATATAGTTGAAAAGATAATTTTTTGAAAATTCAGATACTACAAAATTATTTGTACTATAATATTTTTGGGAAGTTAATGCGAAAAACGCTAAAATTTGATTAAAATTTTAAACTTCCAGGATTGGTCTCCCGAAAAGTTTCTCGCATAGTCTGTAATAAAGTTGTTACTTCTGAGAATGACTTTTATGGACTTTGTATATAATAGTTATACAATATTAACTTTTAACTCGGATTTTAGCATTTATACTGAATCTATTGTGTCTCCTCGGCGAGTTATTTGGAGGTTAATCCTCGGTAAATGGATGAATTGAGATCCGAATTTACTAAATTGTTTTAGATTGCTGTATTATACCTATAACCATCCCATAGATGTAAGCAATTAGCTGACCTAGTTTCATCGCAATCGGATGAACAGTTTGGGAAGGCATAAGAATCATACAGACAAATATTCAATTTTATTAATATGGATAAAAAATAACTGGAGCGATTATGAAGAAAAGCACATAAGTTAAAAAAATTTTTGAAAAAGGAATTCTGTGATCTCAAATTTCAAGATATGATGAAAGGAACATTATTATTTTTTAGATCATTTTTTGTCTTAGTTAATTTAACCAATTTGTCATTAATCAGTTTAAGCCGATTTAATATTCACCGTACTTCTCTTTCGGTCTTTTTCCCTCTCTTCCTCTTCTATCTATCT
>JAPMOQ010001578.1:4323008-4390263 GCA_026543055.1 Argiope trifasciata | reverse complement strand
AACAAGTTAATGAAAGCACATTTCTTGCGATGCTCATACAAATTAATTGTTGAAAGATATGATTTAATTATAGTTTTAAAAAACATATTAAAAATATTTTGTGTTGTAATATTTTCTCCAATAAATAAATTTGCAATTTGTTGCCTTCGCAATTTGATGCTTCTAAATCGTCAAACCAAAGCAACACCACCTTCTCACATGATAATAACAGGTTTCTAGAAGTTTCTGTAAGTTTCGATAAACGAAATATCCGATGTTTATTGAAAATATTTGAAATTTAAAGAAGGGACGTTTATATGTTACCATGCGCCTTTTAAAACGTATTCACAGCCTATTTGTCTTTGCAAATTTTTTATGGTATTCTATTTTATTAGAATGTATTTTTATTTTTTAAATTTTTTTTTCTGAAACACAAAATCATAATTTATTTGAAATTTATGAGGGAAATTTAATTTATCATCCCCAGTTTATTTTTTCTCTGATATTTTAAATGAAAAGCAATGTAATAAATTCAATTGCGAGTAATATCTGCGATAAAAAAGTGTATTCCTAGGACAGAAAATTAATCGGTGTTTAATAAATCTGAAAAATACATCGTTTAATTTTCTGCTAAATTAATTATATATAATTTCCATTCATTATGCAAAATTTTATTTATCTTAAAGCATACAAGATTTTATTAAATTTTAAAGATATTAAGCCATGTAAAAAAATTAAAATCTAGAAGTGTATAATAAATTGACTATTCTTCCTTATAAAAACTGAGAATTGACTTGCTTTAAATAGCTTCACATTTATTAAATTTCTAATTAATTTTAAGATTTTCGATTTCTTTAATAATATAATTAAGTTTTTAAATTTGCACACGTGTTTCTTTACTAGCTAAATAAAAGAAAATATTTTATGCATATTTTTTTTATGAATGATTATTAATTAATGGTTGCAATGAAGAAGATGTTAAAGTTATTAGTAAAGAATAAAAAGAAATAACAAAGAGAATGAAAGTTTCATTATAGATTGAGGCATTTAAATATTTATTTAATAAAGTGCAATTATTTCGTAGAGTTCTGATTTAAATAATAAACCATTAGGATGTAATTATCAAGAACGATTACAAATGTCTTTCTTCAGTGTAATCTCTTGTACAAATTATATTCACTAAATATAACTTCAACTTTATAAATTGGATTTTAAATTAAGATAGAGGAATAATAGTTTAATAGTATAAAAATGTATATATTTTTTCTGTACTTTTTTATATGCTATAGTACAGATTCTAAGACACTTTTGTAAAATGCTTTTTTTAAAAATAAGAAAGTGGATTTAGTGGAAAATGGAAGTGGACAAAATTATATGTCATTATTTTTTCTTTCATGGCAACAGATCATTAATGGTGAAGTTTCTAATAAAAGAAAATTTGATTTTGCATTATTTCGATAAAGCTTTTATGCAAAGAAAATATGCTTTATCATCACAGAAATGAAATCCGTTTTTCCCTTATGAAAGGGTTTGTGCCCTGAACTTTCGGGGATTTTATTCCTATCCCCACCCTCTCAAAAAAAATGTTTATTCTCTCATTTTTCAAAGAATGTTTTTTATTCCTACGAGATTTGCATTAACTTTTCAGTTTAGTATTCTCGAAATTTCATTCCAACTAGGAATGAAATTTCGAGAACAGAATTGCCTCTTGCAAATAAACAAGTTTTTTCCTTTTTCATTTTTCTAGTCATATTTTCCCAAAATACTGTGAATAATTTTTCTGTGAAAGCGTAAACATGCTATTTTTAGAGGAGATTCACATTCGTAAAGCTTATAAGAATTCCTTTTTTTTTTTAAATTTTGGTCTCATATTCCAACGTGTGACACTACTAATCTTTAGAAAAAAAATTACTGTAAACTCATTAATTAGTAAATAGTTCATACCCACTCTATCTTATTTTTTATATGGACATCTATTGTTGAGAGAATGAATTTTATTTTTGAAAAATAAATTCATTGCCGCATGATATTGCCACATTCAAAAGAACATTTGAATCACCATAGCCAAATGGTTATAACATTGGTTTCGTAGTCACGAAATTGTGAGTTCGAATCTCAGTATATTCAAGATTTGTGTAAATATGTTTTCCTTGATCTGTTTTTACTTTATTTCATGTTCCATAAGATTCTGGACCTTTCTATAGTCTATCAGATAAGTGCTCTGGACTTTTCTTACTGTCTCCAGAAAAGTATTCTGGATCTTTCTCTGCTGGTACAAAAGCCGAAGATCTCTCAGTCACTATGTTCAGAGTTGAATTAATAAATTGGTTTAATTCTACGAATTTGTTTTTGAGTTCTATCTACCTGGCAATATCGACGTGAAAATATTGTCACGTAGATAGAATTCAAGAAGACACAGGAAGTAGAGTTAAATTAATTTATTAACTCAACTCTGATTGAGAGATATTCAGTTTTTATGCAAGTAGGGAAAGTTCCAGAATACCTTTCTGGAGACAGTAAGAAAAGTCTAGAACACTTATCTGGTAAATTAAAGAAAGGCCCAGAATCTTCTGGAACTCGAAATAAAGGAAAAGCAAATCAAAGAAAAATACTTAAATAAATTTTAAGTCAACTGGAATTTGAACACATGATCTCCTGCCTATGAGTCCAGCGTCCTAGCCATTCAGCTATGCAGACTCGGCAATGTATCGTTTCAATGCGGCAATATGATAAAATATACTTTCTGTTAGAACACATAAGAAAAGAAGTTACTGACTGTTTATTGTTAGAAAAAAACGAAAATACTGTTTGAATGTTCCTGTTTTCATTGTTTTTACCTATATTTTCATGCATTCTTACTTCAGGCCTCTCTTTATTTATTTCAAATTATTATCAAGTACCGTTTGAAATTAATAAAAAAATTGAAATGTCAAATTTTAGTACAGTTAAAATCTGTCGTTAATAATAATTTTTTATGGTATATGTTATAAATCCCTAATTATGACATACAACTTAAGGCACATAAAATCTTTTATAAGCATAATACTGTAGTATTTATACAAGTTTTAAATACTAATGTTGAATTTCTAGATCTTAAAGTTTCATACTAAAAATCTGAATAAACCTTTTTTTGAATCCAAAAAGTAGTCTCTCTCTCTCTCTCTCTCTCAAATAAACAGGGAAATCTAAATCTTTTTAATCTAAATTAATAATCTAAATCTTTTTCGAACAATTGAAGTATATTTCGGACAGTCTAAAGATATGAGTTTTTAAAGATTTAATCTAATTATCAATAAGTAGTTTTAATAACAATTTTTAAGTCATATTTCAAGATATAAATTTCCACGGAATGTAAAAGATATGTATATACATCAAATCTTATAATTTCTCTTTTCGATTATTTCTGTTTCATATAATGAAAAATTTAAATTTAGATTTATTAATCGAGGGCCGGATTATCAAGTGCTCAATACATGCGACACTCTCTAATTACTACAAATTTGGGGATTACAAAGCTTAACGATGTTTTTGAGTGATAGTTCAAAGAAACTTCATCTCCTTTTCTATGACTGTATACTCTAAGCATACTCAAAAATTTTTGTCGGTAGATTAACTGTTTCAAAAATTAACTAGGCAATAAACTTTGAATTTAAATATTCAGATTACATCAAAGAAGATTTCGTAATTTTTCTATTTGCCCAAAATTGCTGAAATTATTTCATTCGTGGTATATTGAAGTAAACTGATGCTCTTTTCTGATGTTTTTTATTATTTCAATTTGGCATAATATTTTCTGATTAAAAACTGTTGTATCGATACCAGCTTAAAATAATTAAAAAAAAACTAAATTTGAAAAATTGGAATTGAGAAAGAAGAATAACTTTCATTCTCTAAGGGCTCTCAGTTGCAATGGTTAATTTGGCCTTGAACTAGTATTCTGCTTATTATCTTTCATGCTGGAAAGATTATTTCGAGAAGAATAGAATTCAAGCCAAAGTTTATTTAATGAGGAACTTTTGAATAAGTGTTATCCTACAAGGGCTCCACAGTCAGTTATAATAGTTAATTCGGCCTTGAACTAGTATTCTACTTCTTCTCTTTCATGTCGTAGAGATTATTTTGAGAAGAGTAGAGTTCGAAAGAAAGTTTATTTGATGTGAAAATTTTCCAAAAATATTTATTTTATGTCAGTAGCTTTTTTTATACTGACATTCTAATTTCTACTACCCCTTGAACACAAGTTTTTTGTAAATATCACAAACCTTCACTAGTTTTGTATTTTTTCCCACTAAGTTACATGCTGACAAGAAAGTCGGAACTAGGGCGCAGCAGAAGCGGCAGTTCCGATAATGAATTTGACGGAGAAGTGCCCGAAGCGTTGTGGAAATAACACCCAAAAGAATACGATAAGGATCATTAGATGCCACAACTCATGGCAAGTGGTTATTATCGCACAGAATGGGGCATTTCAACAAGAAAACGAGTCTCTGGGCTTTTAATGAGGAGAGCTTTAATTCATTTGTCATTCGTCTGAAAATTCAACTGTGAATTCAATCTACCATCGTATTTCCAGGAATTCCGAAGAATTGGTGGAGAAGGAATGGCATGGAGAGTGGAATGGATAAATATTAAAGTTTCTCGTTTTGTGTTCTTCAGAGAGCGAATTCTAGTGAATTCTTGTAAAAGATGAGGGAAATACATATAGAGTAAACCCAGAAACCGTTTTTAAATATGTAAATATCCATATTTTTTTTCCTCCGTGATTATAGTAAGTTGCTGAACATTAGAAAGAATCAACATTGTGGATAAGAGAGAGGGAGAGAAAGATAGAGAGATAGAGAGAGGTATAACTGATAAGATGAGGATAAAGGAATAATCACAAAGCGTATTCAACTAATTTGTGCAAAAGACGCAGATAGAAATTTATGTTTAGATATTGCTAAGGAAAAGATCTGAAATCTATAGAGTTCGTGAGATAAAAATACTTTATGAAAAAACAAGGCGATGTTGTAGAGAGCTATGAGCCTACCATATCGAAATGGAATCAAAGAAGAAATGTTCTAGTTGTCAGAAAGATAAGCTTATTAATATTTGCTCAAAGATTGCTCTTTAGGCTAATTAATTGAATGACGAGAACACTATTTCTACCATCCACATGCAGCCCCGATTTGACACCCATTAATAATTTCCTTTCAATAGCATTTAAGTGGCACTTATTCGAAACTATGTCGATATCAGACGGTGATGTTCAAAAAGGCACCGAGAACTGGTTCAATAGCAGGACCTGATTATTACAAAGACAGGTCAAACAAAAGGGTCCAGTGGCGTGATAAATGCCTCAACAGGTTCGATGAATATGGAGAGAATAGGTCACCACACATGTCTCTTAGTTACCATTTGTATTAAGTAAGGAATTTTTACTTTGCATTGTGAACATTGTATGCATTAGTCTTCGTATAAGGACACTGTACAAAAAAATGTCCAACACAGGCTGGTTCAAAACAAACTAGAATGTGTCGTCACGATATTCCTTTAACATTCGTTCGGCGAATGTTCGGTGCCATGTTTATACATTTTACTTCCTCCACTTCCCCTCACACAAACACACGCACATACATGCTCCCACATCCACATCCACAGCTGATTATCCGAATTTAATGGGAAAATATTTCATTCCAGACAGCCTGGAATCGGCAATGCCTGTCAAAACTTATAGTAGTTCTTCTTCAGGTAAATAATAAAATTCATGTTCAACCAGACATATTGATTTTTAAGGATCTATAGAATATAATAATAAAATTATTATATTTCTTTTATTTGCTTGAACTTAAAAGTGCTTTTCTCGTAAAAGAAATAAAAATTCTTATTTAGAAACTCGAGGAAAAATTTGAAGAACTTCTGTGCTGTGACAGACATCTACCTTTCATGCTATTATCGATATTTTAGAGTTTCCAAATAGCAATCATAGCAGTATTTGACTGTAAAATTCTTCTAATGATATAAAAAAGAACTGCGCCGTGTAATAAAAATTTTGACTACTTCCGCAGGATTTCTTTAGAATATTTCAATCGTTTTTATTTTTATAAAGTGCAGAAAATACCGGAAATTTGATAGAAAACATGAATAAGTATTTTGCTTTTCACCGGATATACTTCATTAGTTTAAGTGATAACATTTCCTTAATTCTGAAATTCGAAGTTGTAGTGATGTCTTGTGGAAAACAAATTTGTTTAGTTGTGGAAAGCGAAATAAAATGTATCTTCAAGAAACGATATTTTGATAATTCGAAAACACTTTCAGGGATAGAAATTGAAATTTATTCATAATTATTAGTTAAGTGTTTTTTTCCATGATTTAAGCTTTGTGCGGGTTTCTTGTTTTTTCAGTAGCGCCGACTAGAGCTAAGAATACCACTTGGCGATTTTATTTGCATCATTCGCTTGCACGATATTTTTTACAGGGGACTTATTCCCGAACCTCACAGAAGAAGTACCACCATGCTTGAACCGGGACTCGAACCCGGGACACCCAGATCATGAGAGAGACGCTCTACCCCTAGGCCATTACAATTATAAATTTTTTAGCTTTTTCCGGGGTTGAATTATTTGCTAACCAACATAAATGATTCAAAATATGACTTTTAAATTCATGGTCATCTAAAATAGAGTCCTATTTTTTGACAACTGTCGAAAGTATTCAGTGGATGCTTAGCATAAATGAAAGTGAAAAGAATAACTAGTTAAGTAATTCGTCATAAAATGCATAATCTTCATAAATATTAAAATCGTAATATCCATAAACTAAGCTTTTCGGAATTAAATATAATAATCTCTTAGAATATTAAAAGTATTAAGCTTTGTTAACTGAAAGTGAATATATATTAGTTTCAATTATAGGATCTGTTAGTTAAGCATTTTTCAAATGAAAAGCTCCCACTTTTTGAAAATCCTGTCACATTATTCTGGGTATTGTCTTTTTAATTATAAAATATTCCTTACAATTCCTAGTAGCCAAGAGTTATTTAACCATAGCAGCTAACATTTATTTAATTACATAGAATATAAATAATAATTTTGACACATTGTTATCCTATTTAGTTTAGTAAATTTAATTATAGGATGGGTTTATGCAGAAAATAGTTTATATTTTAATATCATGGTTCAGTGACTTGTTGTAAATGGAATTCAAAGAAAGGCTAATTACAATAAAATTTATAAACTTTTAAAATCTAAAGATAAACCTGGTTTCTTCACAGATAAGCATTAGCAGGTTTGTGGAATCTTAAGAAAATACAGTTCAAGTTTTAAATAAAAGCTTAAGATAACATACTCTTATTTAATTCCTTTCATTGGTTATTTTATTAAGAGGAGGTTGTAACTGGGCATAGCTTTGGGGTCTTTCGGTTTCTCATGAGCTGCAATTTGTCTCCTAACTTGAATAACAATTCAAACATCTATTTAATTCGGTTCATTTAGTTTTCACAGTATTTTTTAAAAAACATTATTTGAAAATTTAATTTCTGATTAATTTAACAGACAAAAGTTATAAGCTAGTCAAAAACACGAAAATCGCAAGGAAACTTTTCAATTCCTGCTATTAGATCACACTCTCCCTATATTCATTTATTTTTTATATATCTTATTCAAATTTTCAATCGTTCAAAAAATACCTTTTTACTCATACGCTCGAGTGCAAATACATTTTTTAAAATTTGGAGTAGATGACACTTGATGTTAAACCGTTTTTTTCAAATATTAATTTCTTCATTAAATTTAATTCATTTTTAATGCATTAAATAGAGTTTGATCAGTTTGTAAAGAAAAGGATAATCAACTGGCGGTAGCTGAATCGGTAAAATGTAAGGATTTCAGTTTTTTTCTCGTGAAGGTGAAAAAGGCGTTTCTTGCGAAAATCAATCATTTTTTAATAAATTAATTATTTTTATTATTATTAATTTGACAATTTTTTTATTATTATTATTAATTTGATGATTATTTTTACAATTATTAATTTGACAATTATTTTTTTTATTATTATTATTAATTTTAGGATTATTTTTATTATTATTAATTTGACAAATTAACCATTTTTATTTTTATTAATTTGATAAATTTATTTTTATTTTTATTAATTTGATAATTTTTTTATTTTTATTAATTTGGCAAATTAATTATTTTTATTTTTATTAATTTGATAAATTTATTATTTTTATTTTTATTAATTTGATAAATTAATTATTAGAATGATGATGATAAATATTGTCACGTAGATAAAAACTCAAGAAGACACAGGAAGTAAAGTTAAATCAGTTTATTAAATCAACTCTGAACTAAGAACACTGTAACTAAGAGATCTTTAACATTTATACAAGTAGGGAAAGTTCCAGAATACCTTTCTGGAGACCGTAAGAAAAGTCCAGGGCACTTGTCTGATAAATTCAAAAAAGATCCAGAATCTTCTGGAACACGAAATAAAGGAAAAGCACATCAAAGAAAAATAAATAAATTTTAAGTCTACTGGGATTCCAACACATGATCCTCTGACATTGAATCCCGCGTCATAACAATTCAGCTATGCAGACTCGGCGATGTTTCGTTTCAAAGCTGTAATATATTAGCCATAATATACTTTTTTCAAGTATATTATGGTTAATACATTTCAGCTTTTATTTAAAAGAAGTAAATAATCTTTAAATAGTAAGCGATTTTAGATATGTCGAAGTTGCACATTTGTTAAAAAAGTTTTCGAATTAATTATTAATTCAAAAGAATTAAAATTCAATGAGGACAATTGGAAGGGATCCTATCTGGATTTAAAAGTAGAAATATCTGACTGAAAAACTTTGGTAAGTATTTATTATTAAACAGGAACATTTGATTAATAATTTTTAAAAATAGTAATTTCAATTCTAAAATTTGAAAAAAATTAACTTTCTCGCATTTTAAATAGATTTTAAAAAATTGTACTCATAATTCTTCCTGTTTTAAGGCAACAAAAAATCTTAAAAATTTATATTCGAACAATTTTTCTAAGAACTTTTATATCATTAATGTGGAACATATCCATATTTTAGCTGCATTTCACAAATGAAAATATCCTTTCTTGTTATTTTTTCTTTTTTTGATTTGATTTTAATTCAATAGATGTCGTTGATATATTTAAAATTAGCCTGCTTGATAAAGTTGCACAATGATCTAATCTTTGTGGGTGTTTCAACTTTAAATGCTGGATTTTGGAAATTGTTATTGTTATCTATGTTCAATGACAAGTTACATTTTTTTTTAGATATTATTCCAATATTTTTGGACTTAATTTGTATGTTTAGTCTTCAATTTAAGGTTTTCAATACCTAATGTTTTAAAAATGTTTTAATTAGTTTTATAATTTTGCTCATCTGTACGGAGAAATTACTTAAATATTTTTATTTTACCGTTTAAGAATTTACTTTTGGTTTTTCGAGATGTTAAATTTTTTAGAATTTGGAAGACTGACATTATATGAATGTAGCATTTACCGACTTTGTAATTTTGTTTTTAAAATGTTCGTAAGTGTTTATATTTTAGTTTATGTATTATATCTACTGATTCTTCTATTCCAACATTTAATTTCTGGGAGTTTTGAATGATTTACATTCTGATAATCCGATATTTATTACATAATTAGATAGATGACAAAGCAGATTAATTCTTATAAAAAAGAAATTTCCTTAAAAAAGGTTAATTTAATAATTAAAATATATTTACATTTTATATATTTACGAGTGATGATGCAAATAAAAATTTACAAGGCAAAAGAAAAATGCTTTTTTAACAATAGTTGCTGGATAGAATCTTTAATAGTAGAACCAAGTAAAAGAAGGCAAAAGAAAAATGCTTTTTTAACAATAGTTGCTGGATAGAATCTTTAATAGTAGAACCAAGTAAATTCTCAACAAATTTTTAATAAAGTACTTTGTTTAAAACAAAGTCAAGTGTCAGTTGCAAATCTGATGAATAGGTAATTTTGAAATTGAATTTCTAAAGAAATTTTGCCACAAGACACAGCAACAACACATTGAACACAAAGTCATATTTACGAGTGATGATTCAAATAAAAGTTTATAAGGCAAAAGAAAAATGCCTTTTAAACAATAGTTGCTGGGTACAAATGGTAATTAAGAGATATGTGAGACGGCCACTTCTCCACATAATCACTAAACCTGTTGAGGCATTTATCACACCTCTGCCCCGATTTGTTTAATCCGTCTAGGTAATAATCCGACTCTGGATATTGAGACAGTTCTCGGCACCTTTTTGAACATCACCGTCTGATATGAACCTTGTTTCTTCAATTCCTGGAAAAGAAAATATTCACTGGGAGTCAAATAGGGGCTGTATGAAGGGTGAATAGACCTCCCACCTAAAAGTTTGCAGCAATTTCCGTGTAAGCTTCAAAAGAACGGCATGTTTACTCATTGCTTCACACATTCCCTCCGTTCACTTTAGCTATTTGTTTGTAAATGTCCATTCGGGACACATTCTTGGCCCATAGAAATCGGATTTGTACAATCACGGTTTGCACTCTGAGCGAGAACACTTCTCTAGATGTCTTATCATTAATGTTGCTGTTTCAGCTCTCAGTACTAAAACTATCTGCACGGACGACCAATTTAAAATAACTAATTCCCTCTGTCTTCAGTGTGGGTAACAATATTCCCTTCCATAATTTCTACTTTCTAAGTATTGCTGCTTGCAAACTTTTTTTGGATCACCCTTCGTAAAATGATTGAACTCTGGTGCAATAAAGTAATACGATGGGAAAAATCTTCCTGTTTAACAATATGAAATTAAATAAGTAGTCACTGGAAGCCTGTATGTTTGGTGACTCCAGACCTCTCACTTAAAAGTTTAAAAATTGCAAGTTCCCATTTGCGCTCTACTCGCATCAAAAGAACGACACCATTTCGCCCCATATTGTATATTCATTGCTTTGCCACCGTACACTTCAACGACTTGTCTATGAATGTGCGATAGGGACACATTCTTGATCCAAAGAAATCGTATCACGATTCACACCTCTGAGCGAGACCACTTCTCTAGACGTCTTACTAATACTGTCTCTGTTTCAGATCTCATTAGTAACACTATCTGCTAGAACGACCGGTCTATGACAATGAGTATCATGTATCTTCACTAGAGCTATCTCTAGGTAACAATATTCCCAGCCACAATTTCTATTTTCCAAATGCTGAAGCTTCTAAACTTTTTTTTGAATCACATAATGAATCACATTTGAATCACATACATACTGAAATAAAATAATGTTCTTGAATATATTAGTTTAAACCAAATGTTTCTGTGTATAGTTTTAGAAAAAACTTTACTGGGCTTGCTTACTCATATAGAATGAGATATCTGAATAGTGGGAATTCTGTTAGTCTACTGTAGATCCAGAGCTGAAATGAAGGACAAAATCTAATAAAGCTATATATATATATATATAATATATATCGTATTTATAAAAATTTAAAATCAAGTAAAAAAGTGATTCTTTCACTAGAGAAATATAATATGCGATAGAGAGAATTGATGAAACTTGAGTGATTGTAATAAATGGCAAATTAGGCAACAATTAGTGCATAAAAATAAACTCAGCTAAGTATCAACATTCACAACCGGCTATTACTGAGTGAACATTCACATTTCAAATGCATTTTGAGCTTAGATTAACCTGTGATCTTGAAAATTTAATGAATCAAACATATTAACTACACATATGCATTGTTCAAATTTCATAACTCTATATTAGTTTCTTAGTGTTGGGATTTTTTTTCCACCTGTGTATTTCTAGGAATCTATATAATTTATAATATCAAAGATAATACATTTTTATATATATGTATTACGTCTGTCAAAATAATTTTTCTAAATCAGTTCTTTACTCATGTTTCTAAATATAATTTTATCAACATCAAAAGAGATGACTTCAATAGTTCTTGCAAAGAAAGCCGTCAGAATGTGCAGACGAGTTAAAAGATATCTGATAACTCTGTATTAGATTTTTATTGTAACACTAAGTCTGCAATATTTCATGAATTTTAAAAACTCTTTTCTATAACACATATTTGATTAGCCTGAGGGGCATATAAGACAGTATTTGTGAAATTCTACATAAATGGTAAAGTCTTTTTATATACTTTTCAAACTATATAAAAAGATATATTATATACCTTGTATATAATATATCTTAATATAACTTTTCCAAAAATCTATATCAGAATCGTGTCTTCAGCATAATGCAGTTGAAGTCAAATTTCCTATCAAAAAGATCGTGTTTGCAAAGATCATGTATTTGATCCACTTTTGTGTGACCTGAACTACCGAATATTTTGAATCGCGTTTTGCTCGCTTTAATGTATAAACTTAACTCAACATTTTTACGTGTTAAAAATTTTCTGAGAAATAAATTTAACATTGAATATCTCAAAAAATACGATTGGATTCTTTAAAGAATGGAATAGTGGATGTCATGTCTTATTTTTAAACACAGGAATTTGCTAGAATTTTTTTGATAATTCAATTAGATAGTAAGTTGATATAAAACTTTGAATCTTTCATAAGTGTCTGCTGTTTCATCATAAATTCCTCATCCCCATGATAAAACTCTAGACACGTATCATAATCTGTTGGAAGTTTTGTATAAAGTTTTCTGCCTAATTTTTAAAAAATTCTTTGTAACGCCATTTGACCCTTTCTAAGAAAATCTATTCTATCTCTTCAGTATCTCATTGAGCATAAAAGACTGAAGTGATTGAAATGATTTCTTTAGAGAGATTTTCGCAGCTCGAGCTCTCTAGCTGTTTGTCCTAAATGCTATTACTGTTTTCTAATGACAATTTTATCATATTGCATTATTTGTTTTCCCCAGAGTTGTCCTATGCTGTTACTTATTTCTTCTTTATATTTCCTCAAATTTTTTCTGGAATAAAATGTAGTTCTCCAATATGTAAATTGTCGAACTTCATTCGCATATCCATAGAGATTTACTCAATTTGATCAGCGAGAGTTCAGTTTGATTGAATATATGAAAAACTACAAACGGAGATAGAACTTTAAAACATATCTTTAAACTGTATGATGATTTTCGTTACTTAGTAATTATACTTTTATAATAATTGTTAGACTTGTCAGATCCATGCAGAAGATATTTGGATCTGAACCCTTTGATTCATTCCTTGTGTTGTTTTCCACTTCCAATCCATAATCTTAAGAAACAACCCATAAACAGGATTTGAACCCGACCTTTCGAAGTTAGGTTATTTGTTTTTGGCAGTGTTTAGTGCACAAATTTGGTGAACTTGAATCGTATAAATACGTGTACGTTAAAATTCTTTAAGAGAGCTATGAAGAGATATCAGACTATGTGTTGACCTGCTGTACAGCCCATTTAAAATGATCTCCCAAGTTTTTATAATGAAACATTGGGGTTTGAATCTGTTTTAAAGGTTGTTCTTCAAAGTTCGGTGAGGATAACTTTATTTAAAATTTAACCTATTATGTTTTGCTCCATGAACGAGCTAAGGAACTTTTACTTCAATCAATATGCTTTTTTTATGGATACTGCTCTTCTCATTGTACTTCCTCGACAATAAATTCTTTTGCCAAGCTTTGTTAACTTTCGGGTCGGTGTAACCTGAATGATAGTAATATTGAATAAGGATTATTGCTTTTAAAGGTAACAATCTCAATTGTTTTTCATGCACTAAATTAACATCCAATCTGATTTTTTTAATTTGATGTTGCACAATATATATTTACATTACTGCCAAAGTCCCGCCCTTATGGGGTAGCGCGTCTTCCCGATGATCATTGCTATCTGGTGTAATTTGGACAGGGGATTGCCAGCTCAGGTGTCAACCTTGTCATCAAAATTATGAGGGCCTCCCCAAAAGTTCCCTAGTGTTGCTTTATAATGGGACGTTGATATAGCTAAATTAAACTCCCCCGTGATCGATTCGTCCTGAGTTCAAGACTGGAAATCAAAATTACGAGGTCCGTCCTAAAGGATCCTTAGTGTTGTTTTACAACGGGAAGTTAATACAACTAAATAGGGATGATCAGGAAGCCCTGGGTTTGAGTCTTGATTTGGTTATGGTTCTTCTCTACCTTGTGTTCTATCTGTGAGGTGTGTGAAAGACCTACCCCTTCCTCAAAAAGGGGTCGTGCAAGTGAGTGTGTGAATGCCACCTTCATATCAGAATTTTGCCCATGGGTGCTCAGGGGTGTTTAGTCACAGTATCTACTGCAGCCATCTTTCTCCAATGTCTTTCTTGGTTTAAATTGAGCTCGATTCAAGAGGAATAAGCAACCATATCAACTTCCTTACTGTCGGTTCGGCTTAAGTCGTCATTGCTAATGGAAACGATGGAATTTTAAAAATAGCAGCAATATCATGATATAAAAATGGTCCTTACCTTAGGTTTGTTTTTCAATTCCTATTATTACTTTTTATTTATTTATTTGTTTAAATATCTTGGTCAAGTTTTCAATCGTTAATAAAATACCTTTCATCCCTTCACTCAAGTTCAAATACATTTTTAAGAACTTGATATGAATTACAATGTTAATGCAGATTTTTTCAAATATTAATTCATTAATTGAATTGAATTAATTTTTAATTCTTTAAATAGAGCTTTCAGCAGTTCGGAATGAAAATAGAAATCAACCGATAGTAGCTTAATCTGCAAAATGCGGGGAGTTAACTATTTTTTACATGAAAGCGAAGAATGCTAGTTCAATTCTTCGGAAAATCAATTTTTTCTGATAAATTAATTAATTTTTATTTTATATGGTAGAAGAAAATGCTCTTATATAAAATATTTAGCAGGATATAAATTTAGGAATAAATTCTGTCGACTACGAAGTGTGTAGAGAGCTAGAGAAAATTTCTTTCGCACTGTTGGAGAGAGGGGGGTTGCCAGCTTAGTTGTCTTTCTCATCATCTGATAGCGATTCAAAATGACGAGGTTCGTCCGAAAATAGCCCCCGTGCTGCTTTAAAAGGAACGTTAATATAACTAATTTAAACTAGCCATGTATATCGATTCTCCTTAAAAATTGTTAATGCTGATGTCTTGGTATCTTATAAAATTGTTGCTTCCAATTGCAATTTCTTTGAAGCGACTTTTAAATTGGGTAACGATTTTTTTATATACACATGAAATTTCTCTTATAATAGACGCTTACCACAATATGACTAATATCTCCCGAAAAGAAAATGATAGATTTTATTAAATATTTTCTCATGAAAATAAAATGAATTTAGAAGTTATTTTCTAGATTTATCAAACTTAAAAACAAGCTAAATCGCAACCACAGCGGAGTTTTCCACCCTTTTTTGAAACCTAAGATCTAAAGAAGCAAACATTAGATTACCGAAATGAAGTTATGATACAGGAATTTATATATGCAAATTTTCTCGGACTTGCAAGGTGAAAAGGTATTAGATAAAAGCACAAAGTGGCTTTTAAATTATTTCCCGTAGCTGTAGTGAAAATTGAATCAAAAAGGCTTTCAGGCTATTCGCCGTCTCATCCTCCAGGGCGGTGGTCCTGTCAAAACTTGAGATCTAGGCTGAGGAAATTTCATTCCTCGTTTGCGATGCTAATGCCCCTGCTAAAACGGGCATCTTTTACGAGCGTGATGCTTTCTTCACGGAGATAACTAAATGCCGTGTGCAACAGAGCTTTTATCTGATAATATCTTTAGTTGGAATCTCTCGGCAAACAAAGAAGTAGTTAATGCGATGAAAAGTCACATCTTAGACATATAAAAGAGGTGCAGAGTGAAAGAAAATTGTGCGTAGAAATTTATGAAATGATGCTTACAATTATATAAAATTATGAGATATGCGTACACAGAGCTTTTATGTGATAATATCTTTAATTCGAATCGCTAGGCAAATAAAGATGTAGTTATTGCGATGAAAAGTCACATCTACATATAAAAGAGGTGTAAAGTGAAAGAAAAGTTTATGCGTAGATATTTATGAAATGATTGCCTAGAGCTCTATAATCTTATAAGGCTATGAGATACCACAAGAGTTAATCTGTTACTTGTTGAATTTATTTTAAAGTACAATTTAATTGGGAATTGAGT
This sequence comes from Argiope trifasciata, assembly GCA_026543055.1. NCBI lineage: Eukaryota > Metazoa > Arthropoda > Arachnida > Araneae > Araneidae > Argiope > Argiope trifasciata. The sequence continues at coordinate 4,374,149 of JAPMOQ010001578.1, read as the reverse complement.
TCTTACCTCTAAAGACTAAATTTGATTATTATATTACTATCTGTTCCCGCATTGTGTAGCCCATGGCATAGCATCTAAGAACAAAAATTAGCTTTAAACTTCTGTCTAGCATTCACTCGACATTACATGGGCATGTCATACAGCATCAAACAAACATAAGAATATATTTAGAAATTATCAAAAATAGAGACATTCTTTCTTCCTCATTTTCCTCATCGCACAAGAAAGAAAACTATGTGTGTATATATGTATGAATTGATTGCTAAGAGCTGTATAATATTTTAAGGCTAAGAGATACCACAAGAGTTAATCTGTCTCATGTTAAATTTGTTTTAAAGCAGAATTTAATTGAGAACTGAGTTAATCTCAACTCTAAAGACTACATTTGATTATTATATTACTAGATGTACCCACATGGTGTTTACCGTGGCATAGCATTCAAGAAGAAAAATTAGCTTTAAACTTAAGTCTAGCATATATTCGATATGACATGGGCATGCCACACAACATCAAACAAACGTAAAAATATATATAGAAATTTTTAAAAATAGCGACAAAATTTTTATTGCACACATTTAGATATATTTAGACTTAGAGGTAAAAATATATGTCCGTTGACAAAAATATACAATAGCAAAGCTATTTTATGATTTAAGTTTGTTTTTTCACTTTTTCTCCTCTTCTCAAATTTAAATGTCTTTCTCTGTCAGCAGACAGGTGATCTTTTCGCTGCTAAGGAGCTCATAATTCAGATATATTCTATCTCCTCAATTTAGTCGCAGTGCGATTTAAAGAATGACGGTTATTTCGCTCAGCAAAAGACTCCCCTTCCCTCATTCTTTCTCTGATATTCGATAGCCGAAAGATTCTTTCTTTTTTAAATTTCCTTATCGAGCAACAAATGAAGCTGTTTGGCATTTAATGTGTTCCGGTCAAGATTGGATTTCCTTCTTTGGGGCATAAGGAGATTTGAATCTCTTTCTAAAATCAGACGTAAGCAAATAAATGTATGGTATATCCATACCTCTGCTCTTGCTACTTGCTCATGCTTGGTTTGAGTTTTTTCGTGTAGGCATTGAGTAATTAAAATCTCAATTATAAAACTCCTTTTTTATATGATTATGATTTACCAAAACCTTTCCCAATAAATGCTCTACAAAATGGTATAAATATCTCCAATATCCGTTAACTATTTCTAGAGTTTTTGGAGTTCCAATATACAGAGGTTTTCAGGAGACTTCATTTTATACTCTGTATATGTATAACTCTACAACATTGGCACCATTTCTGTAATATAGAATATGAAAATAAAAACATTAAAATTTGTTTATCACTCAGTAGTTTTACAGTTTAAAATCCGTCGACTCATTTAAAGAAGTCAAAACTACATGCATGTTTATTTTGCACTTTCACTATTCACCCAGGCCAACGGGATGGGTCTTAAAATACAGTGGTGGCCAAAATTGTGGACACTTTTGAAAATTACAATGTTTTCTAACTTTGTATGTTTATAAAAAATGTAACTTTTCCCAAAATGCAAATATTTTAGTATTGGCAGATTTATCTAATGCATAAATATTAAGCTAAGTTGACAAATCCAGAAATAACAATTCCTCTGATTTAAATGGCATACAAATTCAACTCAATACAAAAACAATTATAAAATGGTCACAAAAATTTAAATTCTTGATTAAAATAGGTTTGATGTCGTAATATTTTTAGAAAAATAAGCAATATAAATGTAGATATGAAAAAAGGGGTACTTTTTAAATATAACTTTACAAAATTGATACCATTTCTGCAATATGTGATTTTAAAATAAAACTTGTTTATTACCCACTGTTTTTTAATTTAAAATGCGTCAACCCATTTGAAGAAAATTCACTATATAAGTAGATATGAAAGAATGGGATGGTTTTGATTTTCATTACATAACTAAAAACTATTGTTGTGAATACATTTAAAATATTGTACTTAAAGTATAACGTTTATGAAATGTAGGGATTTAAAATACTATAAATATAAATTATGTATTGAAAAAATTGCAATACAAATCAATTTAAAAGTTTAATTTCACTGAAAAGAATTTTTGAATTTTTAATGTAAGAAGTCGTTTATAAGATTCAATACAACTTAAATCATTTATCACAATTCATAAGTTGTCACTTGCAGAAATCAAAATTTCATTGAAATACTAAGTAATTAGACCCCGAATACGTTGTAAAGTGTACCGTTATTCTACCTTATATTTGTATTAAATTTGATAAACTCAGATGAAACCATTTGCTCTCTAAAGCGTTCACAATGAAAGAGGCACTGGTTAGCTTTTACTATTCTAGACTATTTAAAACTTTTTGCATACTTTATGTTCATATAAAATGTGTTAGTTTTGATTAATCCTATTTCTCTTTTTTACTTTGATTCTTTCAACACTGTGTAACTTTTTTACTGTGTTGCTATATTGAAGAAGTTGGTTACATAAATTGAAAAAAGTTTCTCGAAGTTTGCAAATAATTTAGATGCCAGTATGAATTTGCTTGATTGGTTCATATTTATTTTGAAATATCATTTTGTCTGAAATTGAAATTTTTTATTTAATCATAAAGTTGACCCCTCCTCCCTCAGGGGGCACTTCAAAAAGAGGATGTGATGCTTCGATTTGATCTCGCCCCCCTGGTAGGTGCATAAATTGGTGGGGTATCTGGTTGCTTCCATTAATGACGGGTGATCTCTCTACGGGGAGGGTTGTACCGTGGCCTTTGATGGCTCTTAAACTCAACCACTGTCACCGCCGCCGGCGTTCTGGCTTAGGGAAAGCGTATCTTCCTAGTGTTCTGGGCGTCCCGGGTTCGAGTTCCGGTTCGGGCATTGTTGTTTTCTGTGTTCTATCTGTGAGTAGTGTGATTGTTTCCCCTGTAAAAAAGTGCTGTGCAAACGAATATGAAGCATGAAATAGCTAAGTCGTACTCTTGGCCCTAGTTGGTGTTACTGAAAAACAAGGGGCGCTCATTTCGGCTTAAAATCGCTGACAGTGATCAGCGGTCTTGTCAATGACAAGTGCCATTGAAAACAACAACAGTTACCACCAACGTTATGGTGGAATATTCAGTTAATCGAATATTCAGTTTTCTTTATTCATGTGGTTGGAGAGTCAATAGTTTAACTTACTTTAATATTGGTTGATAAACAGGAATGGAATTCAGTTACCTTTACAAAAAGGTGCTTCATTGCGTTAATTTGGTATTTTCTCTAAAATTAATCACATTTTGATGATAAAAATAATAAAAAATCATCAAAATCATAAAATATAAAATATTTCTGACTAAAAAATATGCTAAAAACTAATTTTTCAAATAAAAAAAATCAATCAAACAGAAACGATACCATTTTTTTGAGAAAAAGAAATATGGAGCTTTGTTTGGATATTGAAGAAGCTAAAATTAGGCTTCCCAATTGAATCTAAAGTGCTAAATTTAAGAATGCAAATTGTCCAGAACTTGCAAAGACGAAAAATATGAGATGGAAGTTGAGAGTGGCTTTTAAATTATTTCTCGTGGCTGTGGTGAAAATTGAATCAAAAATGCTTTCAGACTATCACACTTCATTCTCGAGGGCTGAATGTCTGTCAAAATTTGAGAATTCAGTAGAGGAAATTTCATTCGTTGTTTTCGATGCTAATGCTCTGGTAAAACGCTATGCAGATGGGTTTTACATTTGCTGCGTCTGCTTTGTGAAGATAATACTGCATGCTGTGGCATAAAGCTGTTTTATCTGTTTTATAACCTTTAATAGTAATGCCTATACAAATAAAGATAACACTATAAGAGTTTTGATTCCCAATGTCAAAATGAATAAATTAAGGAAAATTTGAGTGTGCAAGTTCTGTCAACTGAGTTTTTCAGTTTTAAAGGTCACTATGTGAGAGCACTATCCAATCAATCTTTCACCTTGTGAAAAGGATCAGGGTGGTATAGTTTCGGCTAGTGAGTCATAGGGTTTCAAGTTGGAGACCCGATTCCACTGAAGAATTATCGTGTAAGGAGGACTGTTTCACGATAAATCCGTAAGGTTAAGCGTTTTCTCGTTTGTGTGGTGTGGAGAGGGGGTAGCCAGCTCAGGTGTCCTCCTCGTCATCTGACCACGGTTCAAAATGACGAAGTCTGTCACAAAATAAACATACTGTTGCTTTAAACGGGACATTAATAAATAATTAATAAAAGGGACTAAACTAAATTTCTCCTTGTGAAAAACTTTAAAAGAAGTTGTGGATGCTGTTGGTAAGTGTGAGAAGTGCAATGAAAATCCATAAGTAAGTGTTTCATTTTTTCATTTCGCACAATTTTCTTTACAGTTTGAGAACTGATTCACTCCCAATGTACCGTTCCTTTTATATGTTTCATTTTTCTTTAGTAATCATTTGGTTCGCCGAGAATATTGATACTGTGAGGATGGTAGGGCAGTGACAGAGGCCTTTCAATTTTTGGGAATTTATTCCACAGTTATGGCTTTTATCATCACCGAAGATAAAACCAAATTTGTGGAATTACCACCCTCAACTATAAACCACAGTATTTCCAGTGGATTAATGGTCATACCTTCAAAAAAATTCGCTCGCTTCAAATACCTTTGCATAATGATTAATGACAGTAAATAATAAATTCATAGCAAAAGTTGGCAACAGAATTAATATGCCTACTAAATGTTTTTTCCAACTGAAAAAACAACCAAGATCCAACTTAATCAGTCGAAAAACTGAACTAACAATTTATAAGACTCTTATCATGCCTGTTCTCCTCTATGAAAATAAAACTTGGAGAGTTCTCTGAACATGCTCGTAAGAAATATCTTTAGATTTTTGACCTAGTATTACAGAGGGGATGTTGGCAAACTAGATTCAATTTTGAACTATACAAACTCTATAGGCAATCGCAGATAACACTGGTTATCAGGAGTTATAGGTTAAGATGAATAGGTCATATCTAGAGAGACCCTGAAAACAGCGCCCTCAAAATATCCACTTTTAACATTTCAGTGGGATCCTGGACAAGAGGAGGGTAACCAGCTAGATGGCTGGATGATGTGGAAAGAGACCTGAATGTTCTGAGGATAAAGAAAAGAGCTGAAAGGGATAGAAAGAGCTGGAAAGTGAGCGTGATTGAGGCAACCACGGTCTGCAAGGGGCTTTATTCTCATGAAGATGTAGGATGGTATCTAGGGGTAAGCTATGTTACTGCTTCTTCGTCCCGCCCGAAGGGACTCGGAAATAAATGCTGAATGACCAGACCGGCGCTACAGCAACACCGGCGGGTACTGTAGTTGAGTCCTATCGGTCATGACTGGCTACTGTATGACCTTTTTCATAGGAAGGACATTTCGTCCTCGATGGGAGGAGTCAGATCCCCCTACCTTTATTGTACACACCGGCGGCAAGTTCCAACCATCATGTCGCAAGCATTTCATACCCAATTACGTGGTGCCGGTGGACTTAGGTCAGTAATATGACTTACCCCTACCCACCGGTGGAGGGTGGATAAGGCAATTCATATTACTGACCTCCAATCTCCGAAGGCACACGGATTAACCACTTAAAATTGAATGACCGGACCATCGCAACAGCAGCATTGGTGGTAGAAATTGTTAATAGATTTTATTGTTATAGATGTTATAACGTTTCATTTTGATAGCTAACAGCAATTCTTTTTATTCCGTGCAGAAGTTTTCGGAACGGAATCAAACCTCATAATATCAAATTGACATTAAAAGGAAAAACTAAACATCTAAATATTATGTACTGAAATGGACGTTATTTTTTAAAAATATTATAGCATCACCGTTTTATTTTTTATGTTAAGCTGAGCAAATAATAAACAGAACATTTTTTGTTCTTAGTTTCGACAAATGGAAACAAAATCATTTTATTAAATATATTATGAAAAAATGAAAATGATTCAAGTTCCATCGCAAAAATTAAATGTTGTCTACAAGTTTTCTTTTAAATTGCTAAAATTCAGGAAGGTTATTTTATTTGCTTAAAGGCTGAAAATTGTTTATTGCATTCATGCTTAATTAACTTAAGCATTTTTCCATTTTATACATAGTTTATTTTCTCCAAGTTCTAAAACGTATAAAATCATGATTCTGCTCTTACTAATTTTTACTCTGCAGTATTTTGAATAGAAAGATATTTTTGCTGTAATTATTTTTTGTGTCAATTGTAAATAAATCTTTATTCAATTAAAAAAAATGTTTCATTGTTATCTGACTACAAACATGTGGGCTCTGATGACATATTATAAACGCATTCAGTGTAAAGAATTTAAAAGAAAAGCATCCGGCAATGACATATTATTTGTATTTTGAGATAAAATACACTTTATTTGTTATTCAGTAAATGAAATGATACTTCTTTGTTGTAATGACACTTCTTTTGTAACTGTATTCTTATTTTTCACTGGCATCAGATACAGCATGCGTAGGTATTGTTTATAAATATTCGTTGCAGTTCAATTTGAATTTCTTTGTTGATGGCAGGGCGTCAAAAATGTAAAGTAGATCATTTCGAAAGAATGCACCCTAAAGTGCATTGAAAAATAATAAAGGTAAAGAAATGCTAACGAATGCATTTAAGAGGCACGTAAGGTGTCAATACACTGAAATGCTCAAAACAATTCACATTTGTGCATATTTTTCTTTACAGAATATATTAAAAAAAATACTTGCATTTTACAGAAAATAGAATCTTTTATTTTGTATACAAGCGAACCCTTAAAAGGTAACTATTTTTACTTTCTTAAGAAAATGGAAAGTTCTTTTTATTTCTAAATTAACAAAACACGACGAAACGAACTGTACGAAATTTCGAATAATTCTGAAATAGAATTCTAATTTGTTGCGTTCTTTTCGTAGAGGAAAAAAGTGCTCTTTTATTCTTAAAACATGACATCACATTTTGCCAATTAACGCTCATTTCGCTTATTCTGGTTTGAATAAAAGAAATATTTTGAAATCGTATTTTGAAAATTTTATCTTGTATGGAAGCTTACTTTTATTTGAATTTAACAAAACGCTTCGAATTTTGCATGGAGTGTTTGCAACAAATGATTGTTTTTACATTCAGGAACCTCTTGAAACATATGTAATAGTAGATGCAACCTTTTCTGTGTACTTTAGACAAATAATAAAAAAAATTCCATTCAATTCAAAATCTTGTCAAAATAATAATTTTATTTTAGTTACTTTTTATTAAATAATTGTTAAAAAATTATCAAAATATTATTGATTTTTGCAAGTATGGAATTCACATCCTTCACCTTCACGTGAAAAGAACTGTAATCTTCCTTAATCCGAGTTAAATATGCCAGCACTGTTTAATACGTATAATTATCAAGGTACACTCAGTCCTATTGCGTGTAAAGTGGTGGCGTGTCTGTGATCTGATAACTTGGCGAGCATTTGGTGATTTGGCAACGAATTTGGCAATTCTATTTAAAGTGTTAAAATTAATTAAATTAAGTTAATTAATATTGAATATAAACATTAAAAGTCATCCATTAGAATCTTAAATTTTTTTTCTGAGTAATTGAATGTGAGTGTATGAATAAAAAGTATTTTATTAATAATCGTAAATTTGAGCACCCCCCCGCTACACACTCAGATTTAACATCTATAAAATTTCTATCAAATTATGAGCCAAATCAAATAGAAGGTTGATCTCTGTTGGATTCTACTTTCTAAAACATGGTTACTTTACTTACTAAAACTACTTTCTACTTTCTAAATCTTGGTAAATAAAAAAAAAGCAATGACTGAAATATATCAAATGTGGTATGGGATTTTGTGACTACAGGTGTAGTTTCGTGTTGGATTTTTATTTCAATCCTTTGGGAAAAACGAAATCTTAACATAAATTGGAACGATAGGATCACGGATGTTGCGACTGCTATTCGTTGAAAGAAATCAGGAGAGCACGGCTTTTAATAGCAACACAAGTGAAGTTAATCAGCCAGGCAACTGGATATTAGTGCTTCAACAGCACAGGAAGTTTTAAGAAAAATTCTTCGATTTTATCCATACTGAATTAGATCTACTATTCGTTTGACGCATGAGCCACTAAAACCCACACAGCCAATCATATAAAATTAGACTTTTGCATGAATTAAAACCTATAAATTAAGATCTGACGTTATAGCCTTTGCTTTGAAATTTCTTGCCAGGAGGGAGGTACCAGCCGAGTTATGAGAGAATCTGTTTTATCAAATTTTTCAATCATTCCTTTCACTGAATTCATTGATAGAATAAATTGTTTCGACTTCTAAATTTGGGAAGAGCGGCCGCTGCATTGGATTGATTAAGATAAGAGCTTCACAAGTAATGCACGCTATGCTAGAGTGAGATGCATTTTATAAATCAACTGTTACTTGGAATGTTTTTCAATGCTCGTTTTTTTTTTTTTTTTTTTTTTTTTTAATATAACTCAAAATACTGGCATTGGTGTTGACTGCGTAATCGAGATTTTGTAATTTTTCCTCTTCTTTCATGCAAAATTTTAACTACCTTAAAGTGTAAAGCGCCACATTTTCCTCTATCGGCGACTTTTGGAACTAATTTTTTGTGGATTCTTTTTTACCATGTTGTTAAGAATCCCCGTGCAAAATCTGGCAGTTTTAAGGCTGATAGTTCAAACTACAGAGACCTCTGAGTACCGTCAATTAAAAATAAAACACCTTGTATAAAGTGAAAACGTTCATTACATGCTAAATAATGCAAAAAGATTATATTTCGTAACTTTTGTGCTCCAATGCCGTGCACCTTTATTAGAGAGTATGTGAGAAAGTTTTGGACCACTCCCACTGATAAAACATAAGAAATTGTGGAAATCAAATATAAATAAATTCTTAAATTTTTTAATTGAATAAATCGTTAGAAAAGAGAATTATTTGTAATAATATATTAATTCCATACTCATTATTCATTTAATTCCCAGTGATGAAATAACGGAAACTTCTGAAATTTATATCTTTCATGTAATTTAAATTAAACTTCATCTAATGCATTATTGACTGAGAATTAATTAATCGTGAACAATGCCCGATTATTACAAAAAGTTATGGATTAACCTTTAACTGAATAGGTGAAATTTTAGAACTTAACTGAAGAGGTGCAGTTTACTAGATCGTATTTCATTTTCTCTGAAATTAAAATTTCTAATGAATTTACTAATATGAAAATTGGCAAATATATTTTGCAGATATTTTTCTTGACATTTAGAAAGTTTTCAAAATATATTATCATTGGAAAAAGTAAATGCGAAGGAATATATATTTTCTCCTCAAATTGCATGTTACAATAAATACTTGAAAAAACATATCAATTTTTTTAAAGTCAAATTTATTTTTTCAGTGTATAGAGGTATATAGAAAACAATATATGTATATTTCAGCAATTATATATATAAAAAAAACTGAAAATAGGTAAAACCGATCCCTTTTTTATCGTCTTGAGTGACTTTCATAGCCCGGTTTCCGATCACATTTTAAATATACTGACGGAAAAAAATCCCAACACTAGGAAGGAGCTGTGCTAGAGAAACGAAATTTGGTAAGCGTGTTTATACATCTGAAAGATTACGTCGATTCAAATTTCGAGTTACCCGCGTAAGTGTGGCGCTAGTAGCGACACTATGAACATGCAAATGAGGTTTGCTTTAAATAAGCGCTGTAAGGTTCATGATCGTTATTTACAGTTGAGATTTGACGTAGTGGGTTCATGTTAGTCAAGGACGCCTCTAAGAAGACGAAGAAGCCATTATCAACAGCTCACTGAGTTGGAGCGAGGTCGTGTTGTAGGTCTACGAGAAGGCTTTTTTTCTTTCCGCAATATTGCTGAAAGACTTGGCAGGAATGTATCCACTGTGCATGAGTATTGGCGGCAGTGGTCAAGGGAAGGTACTGCCTCAAGAAGACCAGGTTCCGGGCCGCCACGGGGTTCTACTGATAGGGAAGACCTCGTATTCGGCGTATGGCTGTGGTTAATCGTACTAAGTCTGCATCTGAAATTCGAGCTGCAGTTGGCACCACAGTGATACAACGAACTGTTACAAATCGATTACTTCAAGGACAGCTCCGAGCCAGACGCCCTTTACAGTGCATTCCACTGACTCCAAACCACTGCCGTTGGCGACGTGAGTGGTGTCAAGCTAGAGCTCATTGGAGGACGGAGTGGAGATCTGTTGTGTTTTCTGATGTAAGCCGGTTCTGCCTTGGTCGCAGTGATAGCCGTATGTTGGTTAGAAGGAGGCCAGGTGAACGCCTGCTGGTGACCTGTCTGCGGCCTAGACACACAGGGCCTACTCCTGGAGTTATGGTTTGGGGAGCAATTTCGTATGACAGCAGGAGAACTCTCGCGGTTATCCCACGCACCCTGACTGCAAATTTGTACGTCAGTCTAGTGATACAACCAGTTGTGCTGCCATTCATGAACAGAATTCAAGGGGGGGGGGTTCCAACAGGATAACGCTCGCCCTCATACCGCTGTTGTAGCCCAACATGCTCTGCAGAGTGTCGACATGTTGCCTTAGCCTTCTAGATCACCAGATCTTTCTCCAATCGAGCACGTATGGGACATCATTGGACGACAACTCCAGCGTCATCCGTCTTTGCATTGACCATCCAAGTGCAACAGGCATGGAACTCCATCCCACAGACTGATATCCGACACCTGTACGACACAATGCATGCACGTTTGCATGCTTGCATTCAAAATTCTGGCGGTTACACCGGTTACTAATGTACCAACATTTCACATTTGAAATGACTCTACCTGTGATCTTGAAGCTTTAATCAATTAAATATGTTACCTAGACAAATATATTCCTAAAATTTCATTACTGTACAATAATTTTTTCTTGGTGTTGGGATTTTTTCCCCATCAGTGTATATATGTTAAGAACTGGTATAAAAATCAACTTATAAGCTCTGTATACATTTCTCTTAGTATATTAATATATTTTATAATTTTTTCCAAATACATTATCACTAGAAAAATCAATTATGTTTGAACTGCATATCAGAATCAGTTGAATACAAACTTTCGTAGAAAAAATCTTCCGTACAATTATCCTTATCACTAAAATCCTTTTCTGTTTCATTTTAGTTTCTGGAGCCCTGCTTCATAATAGAATCAGTAAATTGAATAATATTTCGTGTCCCAGGTTTTAATTCTCTATGCTAAGCTTTGTTTATCAGTGGGACACTATCAGGGAGTAAGGTCTGAGAGACCTCGCTCAAAGAAATAATTGGGTTATTTAAAAACGTATCCACTAAAATCGGTTGAACAAGTGCACGCGCATTGAAGGTCACAAAACAGGAGGCTACTGGGTCAATCCATTCAATTGAGCTAAAAATAGAATAAAGATGACCGATAGTCCGGCGTTAACGGTCTTACAGACTGCACGTCCCCAATTAAGGGTTAAAAGAATATCAAGGTGTTTTATTAGTTTTAACAAATTTGAGTTGTTTTAAATAAAATGCTTGAATATTAAATCTCATCACGAACACCGTTAAACAGTCACGAATACAGTTATTTTTCTTCACTAAAAATGCTCGTAGGCATTTGAAGAAGTTAATGAAATTAAATAATTCGTTTAAATAATTTTCAAACGAAAAGTAAAACAAGTAAATAAATGAAAAAAAAAACGTCTTTCGTTAATTCGTCAAACATTTTGTTTATTTCTTATTTCAAGAAGGATTGATAATGTGTTTTTGGCAACACAAACTAATTTAGATCGGTTACATACCATTCACCAATTCCCAGGAAATTGGACGAACAAGTGGATCTTTTCCATTCATTTTATTTTTAAGAACACTTTACAATGAAAAACGGTAAAAGAAGAACGTTGTTTCAGAAAAAGACAATTGTTCCAAAGAAATTGAATGAAATTCTTGAGCCCATTGTTTTCCTTCACTTCTGTTGGACTAATTAAGCGAATGAAGGAATGATCAACGGCGATAAAACTGTTGGGGGAAAAAGGCTTGAATTGTTACAGGACAAAGGATGTTTTTTGGAAAAGAAGAGTTATAAATTTTATTTTTAATGCAGCCATTTTGTTTGATCATGTTCTAAGTAGTCAATAAAGGAAAAAAAAATGACATAATTGAGGCGTACTTAAATTAGAAGAAGTCGATAATGAATGATTTAGAACCAATATAATTAAAGTGCTCATTTAGTGAGGTTTTGTATTTAAAAAGAATTAAAATCCATCCGGGTAATTTTAGCTAGTCGGATTGTTTATTGTGTAAAATTAGGCCCGTTTCAAATGGGTGTGTGGTGTTAATCCGATAGTAGAATTTTATTGTGCTTAAATGTATAGTTTTAAATAAGTAAAATACTCTGCGTACAATATTAAACCATAAAGGCTATTGTTTAATCTGCGTTAACTAAACAATAGTGTTTGCAAAATAAACGATACTCAATGGATATAAAATGAACAACACTCAATAGATGCAAACTAAACAATAGTCAATAGATGCAAATTAAACAAAGATTATTTGCAATACAATAAAGCGAACAAAAATTTTAATATTTTTTAAAATATTACTTTTAGTTACACTAAATATACAAGATGCTTTTGTAATACAAAAAATAAACAAAAAATTTAAGAAAACCATTAATGTTCTATAAAGATAACATACTTGGTTTTTACCATGCATAAAATAAAACAAGAGACATTTGCTATTCTGCAAAATTAAAAAAATAAACACTAGATTAAAAATATGAAATCGTAAGTATTAAAAAAAGCAATGAAAGCAATGCCAATGGAATTTTATTAATTAATGTCATTTAAAAAGAAATTGTTAATATAATGCAAAATAATCAATGAATGGAGCATAAGATAAAAATAACAGTTTTTCAATCAAAAGCATGGAATCTTTGATAGAACAAATCTATATGCAGTCTAAAATGCCGAGATGAGTTTAAGAATAACCCCGTCCTTTCACCTCGTTGTTATAAGGTGCATTAACCCCAACTTCAAACTATTCACCTAACTTTTTACTTATGTTTCAAATAATTGATTAGGTAGGGATTACCTGATTGGTAGGGCCTTTGACTCGTTTCCCTTGGGTTGCGATATCGAACCTCCCAGCCACAGACTCCTCATGTATGTGGTGGTTGGTACACGTATAAATCTGTCGTGGCCACAAAGATCCTGTAGATATTATACCACTGCTTCAGAGGTGATTGCTCTCTGATTTGGGTCTAAATTATGATCTGCGGATGAGTGAATGAAATCCGCCCTTTAAAAAGAGCTGTGCCATGCGTGTAGCTAAGTCGTACTCTGGGCCCTAGATGGTGCTACTAAAGAACTAGAGATGTAAAAATTTCGGCTTAAATAGCTGATTAATTAGTCAGAGGGCTTGTCAATGACAAGTGACATTAGAAACAACAACAATATGATTCATTGATTGTTTTAAGGCTGAAACTAAGCACGAATAAACATTATCACGAAATAAAATACTTCATATTTTATTTACAGAAATGTGTGCTGAATCGTAACAAAGATTAATCGTTGGAGTTGTTGGCATTGCATTTTTTTCTCAAGTAGGTCATTGTTTGTTTCTATCTTAAAGTTCAGAGTAACTCTAAAAAGTTAAATAAGAGTTAATATTTTTATATATTGCACACAGGCACATGTTTCCTGTTACAGGTTTCATTAAAAAAGTTGGGGAGTTGCATGAAATCATTCCGGCTTCTGTAAAAATTGATAGCAAAAAGTTTAAAAATCATATTCTTATGATTTTTAAACTTTTAAACCCTCTCCCACAGTAATGTAATACGTCATTTATCAAAATGTATCTTTAACATTCATGTATGCATCTAAAAGTTCCATATTATTGCTTTCAAAATTCACAGTGATATAATTTTCAAATATAGATTGATTTATCACGAGTTTAAATGGATTAATTTGTTTTATAAATGGAAATTTATTCAAAGCTGAAGACATTGTCATATGCAAATATTTGTCTAGTTGTGAATCATCCAATCATGATGAAAGAGAATTATTAATTATTGATAGAGCCGTTCACTTTTATTGATTGGATAAACACAACAGGTGTAAACACAATTTTGTAAGGAAAATGAAAGAAACTTACGAACCTGAACGTTTAAGATTTTCCATACGTGTACGGAAATGCTGAAAAAAGAAAAGACAACTTGGCAGACATTTATACATTTTTAGAAAGAACATATTTAAGAAACAAGGAAGGTTAAGAAATGTTATATGTAATTATAATGCTGGTCTTGTCATGTAAAAAAATATTAACATCGTTTCCGGAATTTTCAATGTATTTATAGGAAGTGTGGTTACAGAGTAGTTTAGCAGTAACCTCACGATTCTTATTTTCGCATAGGAAAACGTAAAGTGAAAAAAAAGATTCAAGAATTGACACTACTTTAGTAAACTTTTTAAGTTATCCGCATGCTAAAGTACGAATAGTTGGTTAAAAATTCAACATTTCACAAATAGTGTAGGCAATATTTCATCTTAATAACTAACGTCCAAACAGTTACCGTGGAGACAATGGATGTTCACAATAGTTAATAAAATTTACGTGAACCGATGTATAGAATATTACAATTGTTCCGTGCATTTAGTTAAAAAGCTTGCGTGCAGGCTTAGGGATGGCGCGTTTTCCCCATGATCTGGGCATCTCGGGTTTGAGTCCCTGGTTTGGACATGGTTTTTCTTCCTTGTGTCTTATCTATGAGATGTGTGAGTGAGCTCCGCTATAAAAAGGGTGTGTGCTAGCGAATGTGTGTGTATCATCTTCAGTCGTGCTAGAAGTCTGACTTCAGCCTTCGGATGCTCAGGGGTTTTCATCCTCAGAAGTCACTGAATCCCCTCTCCGTGTTAACATGGGTCTGGTGATAAGTTAGATTAACATACCGTTTTGAACACACCGTTATATTAACAACCATCCACTTCAGAACCGGTGGGTTGCAGGCTTGAAGCCCGATTCGTAGAATCGTCGTGTAAGCGGGTCTGGTGCATGTTATATCCGTCGGCACCAAATGTCCTCTCCCTGGTATGGTGTGAAAGATTGAGAGGGTGTGTGTGCTAGCTCAGGTATCATCTTTGTCATATGACCACGGTTCAAATTGCTCTATTGCTGCTTCAAAACGGTATGTTAATACAACTAATCAAACAAACAAACAAGCATAATCTCCGTGTTAACACAGAAACGTCATCATCATTTGCTTGAAACAAATCCTTTTTTTCTGAAAAATATAATTTGGGGAGATAACTGTCACTTTAAATGAGAAGGATGCATTAACTTAAGTATCACAATGCATTGCGCAATATTGTATTATTAAATATAAAATTAATGTACGTTATTGTGAATATTGTTTAATGCCCTACAATATTCTACAATACATATGTATGTACAACTGAGGAATCTTCAAAACGATCTGATATTTTCTTGACTGAATTAAAAGGAATGAAGGCCTTTCTTAACGTAATTACTATTTTTTGAATTAAGGGTAAGTTTGATTTTTATCGTTTTTATCCTTAAAAATATCAATTCATGAAACATTCTTGAAAAATTGATGCTATTGATTTCAGAAATAGTACTAAATGTAAAAATCAAATAGAACTTAGGTCTGATTTTTTATTATTTTGTTCATGTGTAAAACCCCAAAAATAGTTATTTTTTCATCTCAAAATCGGTCGTGCTACAAAACTTTGTTTGCCAGCTGGAAAAATTGAAATTTAAAGTTTTAAAAAAATTGTCATTATATATAAGTAGAAAGAGAGAGGGGGGGGGAAGGGAATAGAAATCAATAGAAAATCTCGTGATTGTTTCAAACCGGTTTAAACTGGTTAATGACTTAAATTAACACAAATGGTGTCTTAAAATAAAACTGATTTCACGTGTTAACTTAAAATTTGCAATTGCATTTTATAATATTTGAATTTTAAAATGCTCTGAAATAGAATTTTATATCAATTTTTAAGAAATCATATCTTTACAATTGATAAAAGAAATTTAAGGATTTTTTCGATACAATTTAATTATTATATCAAGTAGAAGCTTTTTAAGTTAGAGCGAAAAGGTTAATATTTTAGAAATTATTCTTTGATTACAGCTGCATGAAATATCAATCAATCAATATTTAAGTAGAATTCTTTTTAAAACTAATTATTATTAATAATTATTAACTGAATTCTTTTCTTGATGAACTAAAATTAATGATCAATTCATTGTATTCTTAATACAATAAGGATTGAAGGATTGTAAATTAGGCTTACAAAATGATGATTTATGTCTATGATTTTCATAAGTTTAAGACTTTAGCACTGCAAGCCCGTGTAATGTAATGAATATAAAAATGCAATAATTAATAATGCAATAAATACAATGCAAATAATGCAAAATGCGATAATTAATAATGCAATAAAAACAATGCAAATAATGCAAAATGCAATATTTATTTGAGTTTCGAAATTGGTTGCAACTTCGGCTTAGTTGCAGCATCGAACACTGGATTCGGATGTCGATGTCGTTTAAAACTCTAAAATGAAATATTGAGAATTTACCCTAAAATAACCAAATGATATTCTTTGTATTTATACATAAAACTAGATTCCGAATTACACCTCTTTCAGTAATAGCTTAATTTTTGAGTTTTTTTTATAAGTACCCCTTCTTTTCTTTTCTTTTTTTTTGAATTTTGTTTTCAACATCTACATTTTAACAAAGCTTTGTACTGTATAACATTGCAAATAACTTGAGTGAAGTTTATTAAAAGTTTATTTTGAAACCCCAGTACAATTTCTTTTCATTTCGTAATCTTGCTGGATTGAAGAGGAAATATTAAGGCTATAGATGGCGCTGACATTTTCGAAAGTTGGAGTTTATAATCACTCGGCTTTCACAATTAGGCTGTGTTGATATGAGTATTGCGTAATATCAGATGAGTCAATTTTAACAAGAAACTTCCACACAATAATAATTTTTACAACCCTTCTATTTTCCTTCAATTTCCTATCCGTTTCTACTTTTCCCTTTATATCGAATGCATTCATGTGTCTAAGAATGAAATTTAACCTGTCCTTTCGTAGTGAACATTTCCTTGTTAATAAAGAAATTGCCATATGCAAATGCATCGTGGAAGATAGGAGCCTTGTCATACAGTTTTTAATAGTGATTGAAGTAGATAATTTCACTATAGCATGCAGCTGTAACACTGCAGAAGATTATTTTTTTTAATCTTTGTGACAACTCGTTAATTCTTCCATTGATAAGTGCAATGCATGCCGTGAGGTTGATGGTGGTACCACTGAATTTATTTCTCGAATGAGTTATTCGCTATCATCATTAACATCTGCATTCTGTGCATTTTCATTCCAGATCCTGTAATTCATTACAATTCTATGGCTTGGCGAATACTATCGCTTCTTTACATTTGCATTCTTTACTATGCGTAATTCTGCTTAATAATATTCCAGAATATCACATTATACATATATATTATAGTATTATTACATATGTTTACATATAATTATATTGGGTTGTTCGGAAAGTCATTTCGTATTTTTTTGTCAAAATGAAAAGAAATTTTCGTTTAATGAATAAATTATTTATTAAATTATAAAATTGCCATTCTGGTCTAATACCTTTTGCCATATTTTTGGTAGTAACATGATTACACGCTCATAAAAGTTTTGGTCTTTGCTGTAAAAAAAAAACTGATCGAGGTGGTTTTTGGCCTCCTCATTTGAAAGAAAAATTTTGCAAATCAGTTCTGGTACTGATGTACTGTTAACACATCTTCTCCACACATATTGGCTAATTTATTTCTGGCTTGAACAGCATTTTTACCTTTTATAGCAAAAAAGAAAAAAATGATGAAAATGCTGTTTATTGCTCTCCATATTTAAAAGGGCACCATCCAAAAACTACTGCGAAGAATCAGCTGCACTTTTTCACACTCAAGCCTTGCTATATCAGCTCTTAAAACATAAAATGATTTTGCGGTTTAAGTATGAAATTGGGTGCGAAAAATGCAATTAAATCCTTTGTCAGGAAAAAACGAAATTACTTTCCGAACAACCTAATATATGCTATATTTATTATATATTTTATAATATTATTTAGTTTATATAATGCTGGCGTTCTTTCATAGGTTTAACGTGTCTCGCGTGTAACCTTTATAGTGTCTCAATATTGGTAGCCAAATTTTGAATCATTGATCTGTATCCGTTCAGCAGCCACCAGAAACACTCATATAATTGCATTTTTTATGATTAAATCAATTCATTGAGAAGTAGCATAGCAAATTCGTAACACTATCCACTGTTGTAATTTTACTGCATGTGGACTTATTTTAAACAGTTAGATTGGTTATGGTTAAATCTAATTCTGAAAAAATATACTCACAGTAATAAGATTTATAATGTGCCGAAAAACATTGATCCTTTAGATTTTTTAAAACATGCACTGTAGTTAGATTCACCGTTCTACAATTTAGAAATACTTATATATCTACATGTAGAAGAAGAAAAAATAAATAGGACGTATTTCTACAAGTTATCGTTACAAATAACGGGGTATGATAAGAATAGCCTGAAATAAAAATCTTCAGAAGAATAAGCTTACAAATAAAACAATTATTTTTGAAACATACCGGGCGTGAATTACGCATTAAAAACTTTATTTTATATTTGAATGCCTGGGGTAACACGAGCTCAATAGAAATTTAACATTATCTCAAATTGGGTAAAGGAAAATCAATTCATACATAATATAATTCTTTAAAAATTTTAGAATTAATAAATAAATCAAAATTCAACATTAAAAGAACTAGCAGCAAACTCATAATTTCTTAATAAGCAAAATGAAACGAATTAAAGATTTAAACGAATTTTAAGTTTTAGAATTTTAATTGGAGATAAGTTTTAAAGAACTTCTAAATAATGTATATAAGCCAATTTAAGGAAGAAAAAAGATTGGGAACCATGGTCTATCAACTACTTAAAAACATTTTTTTAAGTTCATATGTCATAATAGGAAAACTGCAATTACTGGAAAGGATCTCAAGCATTGTAATTTTTTAAAGAATCCGTCAGTATATTTTAGTATGACAATAATCATATAAGAACATACTTTGTGTCGAACATAGAAATTGTCGTTTCTTGAAAAAATTTTAAGAGATCACAATTGCTCTTTGGGATGAGGGGTGTAAAAAAAATAAATTCTTGCTGAAAGAAAAGGTGTCTGGTCATTTGCATTTTGAAAGCAATTAATTATCCAGGACTTAATAAAAGTAACGAGCTCCTTTCAACGATCTTTTCTTGCTGGTTTTATCTTCCCTAGAGTGCTCGTTTAATCGCGTCGTAGGCTTTGAATAGTGTTTGTGTGAGGCCAACAGAGCTTCTTTGGCTTCTTCGCCAAGTTTGTTTGGCGAAAGAATGTTCCGCGATTATAGATATTTTTACTTCCTGCAAAGCAGATTGTTCGCCATCGAGGGATAAGTCTTTTGTTGGATTAACAAGATTTTATTCTACTGAATCATAATGTTAAAAAGATGTTACGTTAGAACTGTTTTAAAAATAACTAACTGGAAAGCGCAATGTGAACATTAATTTCTCAAAACACCTAGAAAACTTTCAAAAAAGAATTTAGCACAATATCACCAGTATTTAAGGTTTTTTTGTTAGCTTTCAACAGATCTTATTAAATAACACAAAGCAGAAGTTTCCAGAACGTTTAGAATATTTGATGTAATTACAAAAAATTCTTAGAGGTTTCTTAAGATCAATTTGGAAAATTTCCTATAAGAGGACAAAATTTTATCTAGAAGTCTTAGAGATTTTATGATAAGAGATCAGTATTAAATAAAAGTAGTGATCATTTATTGTTAGGGTTCTATTTGATTTATCTGCATTTTTTCTTTTTGATTGTATTTGATAAGGGTTATTTCGTAATCATCAATCATTAAGTATAAAACAAAATTCAAAGCTCCTAGAAGAACGTTTGTCTGATTTAGAAACTTTTAAATATTTTATGTGATGGAATTAAATTTTTTTAGTTTTTTGGAGGCTCCATTCAATTTTTATTAGAAAGGCTATCTTTACATTGCATTTTTGATAGGTTTTATTTTGAATTCGGCATACTGAAGAATAGTGCTTTATTTAACCGATTTTATCTTTTGAAGATTTTAATTTCTGGTCATCATGGCGTTGTAAAAGACGTTTGCGATATTTTGTTTTTACAGATACCACTGTAAGATCACTGACCATGTTTATCTGATAATGTTGGGTAAAAAATCCTTGTAAAAGGCATTCATTGTGTATATTTTCTGCAGTAGAAGAATCTGTTGTAAAATTAGAGTTATAAGTAGTTAGATTGCTTTAAAACTGAAAAACATGAAAATTTTATGCATCTTTAAAAATACCCTTCAGATGGTGATATATTAATGAAATTCTGTTCAAAGCTCGAAAATTGATGGAAAAAAATAAGCATTTCATTTCAGAATACTATCTCTCTTCTAAAGCCAGACCTGGATCTAAAAATAAATGTAGCATTTGGTTCAAAGCTATATTAAGTCACATTGCAACTTGACTTTCAAGAAATTTATGGCAATGACAGAATCATTTATTGGATTTGACATTTATTACATTGAATTGACTAGCCATTAAAATGTTTATGGAGTAAATGATACATCATATTTATAAATTTGAATCGCGTGCTTGATCTAACCGTTGAAAGCGGAAAATTTGGAATATTTGTGAGTTTCATCGACAGTATGTAAGTTTTGAAATTATATGCAGCGAGTGGCAAGATTTGTAATGAATAGAAACTTCGATATTAAAATAACACTGTTTTAAGCTTAAAGAATGTTTTCATGTTCAGACTTCAAAACAAATTTTCAGCAAATGGATCCGAAACCAAATTAACTGTTTAAAATATGAAAAGTTTTAGACAGCTGAATTGAGATTTTGGGTAAAAAAATAAACCCAATCACTTCACTTTTTTTCTTAAATTATACATGGGATTGTTTGCATTAAAGTTTAATTAAAAATTTATTGTTTTTTCTTGTTACTTTGGCACTCTATATGATAATAACAGTTTGATGGGAAAAATAGGCAGGTTTATTTATCGCCAATTTAAAAAAAATTCTGTAATAGATTTCTGAAACTTATTTATAATTTCCGAGTCTTTTTAGACACTCATGGAAAATGACAAGTAAAAATGTCCATTTGTAATAAATTTTAGAGGTCTAAATCTTACTTAAACGATAAAAGGATTATTTTTGAAGGAAAAAAGCAATATTTGGATACCCCTAGACTTTAAGGAACACATGAAAAATCTAATTAATTCATACACGCATTGAAATAATTTTAATTTAGTCACGGAAGACTTAAACAATTAATATGCATTTAATGAAAACATTCTAAAAAACTCTGTGAGATTGGATTTTTTGTTAAAAACCAGACTCAATAAATAACAGAATCAGACAATTTCCAAACGAAATAAAATACTTAAAAATTAAAAAAAAAACGTTGAAAATAATAAATTAAAAACAGCTCTCGGAGGATCCATTAAGAAATTACTGAGCCATTTTAAAGTATTCTTATGAAAAATGGATGTTACAAACGGCAAGCAACATGTGAACTCGGGCTTAAAATTCTCATTAACCGAATGCAATAACTTAATGCACTTTTAATAGAGAGAACTTTTACAAATGACGTGCGCTTTCCCGCTTTTCATGACAATTTAAATTAAATGTAAATGCAGGGTAAGGGGGCATTTAAGCAAAACGGGGATTCGAAATACTATATTTAACAAGTTTTTAATGGCAAAACCTCTTTTTTATTGCACTAAGTAGAAGTTGAAAGCCTCGAGCTCAACTTTGATGAAAATACTTTGCGAACAATATGAGGTTGCCTGTTTTTTTTAGTAATTTAATAGTACGCTATGCAACTAGTTCCATTATCGATTTTTGACCGTTAATTCCTGAAGTGAAGACCAACAAACTTAATTGGTTTGTAAGTCCCTTAAATAACTAATAATAATTAGTTAGTTATAATCATACAAAGTAGTTTAACTATTTGCTAGGTTATTTTTGGTTTTCTGGAAACAGAAATAAAAAAGAAATGTCTAAATTGTGATTAATATTTAAATTTTACATTTCACTGAGTACAAAAAATTTATTGATTGGAAGATACACATTTAAAAAGTCATTTAATTTTGAATTTCAACTTTCTATCTAGCTATATCTATCTAGCGTAGATCTGATATTGTTTTTTTCATTTTTTTGCTGATTAATCGTTGGCATGATATCCAAGAAAGAAATTTGTGTTTATGCGTTTTCCTCAAGAGACTGGTACAAAACGTTGTTTGAAATTTACAGATATAATTCCAAGATACCATACTAAATTTCACATATTTAAATTATTTTTGTTTCAAGTTATCGCATTTATATGTTTATGAAAGTATAAATTGACCAACAGACTTTCAACCATTTATTGGATTTGAACCAATAAATGTTGATGGATGTGCATAGACTAGTTGTTAAGTATGTGTAACGGTTAGACATGGGATAAAATAATATGGATATAAGGTTTTAATTTTTATGATATATTAATTGCAGAGTAAAAGAATTATTATAGTTAGTTACTTTGTAAAAAATACAAAGTTGTTTTATTATGTTATAGAATTTAAATTTTTGACTTTATCCCCGATAGCACACTTGTTACACAGTAAAGAGCTTCTTTAATCTAGTATTGTAATTGTAATCTTCTTTAATCTATTTTATAGACTTCTTTAATCTAGTATTGCTATTAATCCCCAACTTCTTGATGGAAATAATAACTGTTTGTGGTAGAGTTATTTTTTTCTGAATATAATTTCTCAACCTCCTTCCTACTGGAGATGCTGTAGAGTGGCTGATGCTTCTCTTTAAGGCTCCAACATAATTTTTTCCTGTGCTGTCGTAGCGTTCTAATCACCCTATTTAACCACTTCGCCGACAATGACGTGTCTGAGACGCGCATCGAATCATTGAATTTTTAATTTTGGAATCTGCAATTAAGTGTAAATTATTAAGTAATTTAAAATGAAAAAAGTCACTTGAGACATTATAATTGTAGGAATTCAAATAATTGTAAATATTCCAATTAGAAAGCCTTTAAATTCGGCATTTTGGAAATTAAATAAATTCGTATGTCAAGTAGTTAACCATATATCTTCGGGTAGATTGGGAGGGGGGGAGGGATACAGTTCTATTTAAGTGTAAAGAGTTACAGATAAATCTTTGATAAACGGACACTATTTTTTTTATTCTAAATTAGTTGCAAAGATTTTTAAAAAATAAAATCTGAAATTTGAAACATTTTTCCGACGAGTATTTCGGTTATATGTTCGTATTCAGAAAAATAAGTCAAATTCATAAAGCCAGGTATTAGAAAGATAATCATAGGATGTTCCTTCGAAGTACTGACCTTGCAAGAGACTTCGCAAAAAAGCCTTAATTAAACTGTCCTTTCAAGAATATTTTAATACACGAAAAAAAATTACCCAAATGATATTAAACTCGGTGCTTCCCACCATTTTACTTCTAATAAAAACTGCACCTGCGATTAACGTTACATTTGCACCTACGATACTTGAAAATACCGCTTTATTGTTGACTAGCTGGTACCTGGTGCGTTGTTGCCGCAGAAGAAGTAATTTTGGAAATATTATCTGGAATTTAAATAGTTATCTTGTTTAATGAAGAATGATATTTATTTTCTTGTTGGCAATGACATTAATTGAAATTGAATGATATATACAGGAGAAGCATAAATAGTATTTATTTTTATTATTCTATTCTACAAACAAATATTCATTTTTATGTATTAGATTTGTGTATTCTTTTAGAATTGCTAAACTTGGTGCTGTTTCAGAATGGTAATGTAAGAAACTATTTATTGTATCTCGTGATTTGTTTGTGACCTTGGAAAAATGTGATTAAAATATTTTCTTTTAAAATTGATTAAACATAGAAACTATATTTATACCATAAAATCTTATCTTTAATATAGTTGAAAAGATAATTTCTTGAAAGCTAAGATGGTGTAAAATCATTTGTACTATAATACTTTCAGAAGTTACTGCAAAAAACGCTAAAATTTTATTAAATGCTTAGTTAATATTTCAAACCTATAGGATTGGTTCAACTAAAACTCTCTCGCACACTCTGTAATAAAACTGGTATCTCAGACAACGATTTGCATAGCATTTACATACAATAGCTACGAAATATTAATGTCTAAATTGAATCTAGCATCTTTACTGAATCTGTTGGGTCTCCTTGGCGAGTAAGTTGGTCGTTAATCTTTGGTTAATAGATGCGTTAAACAGATCTGAGAACATTTTTTTATACTTTAGATGATTGTATTATGCCTTGACAATGTCTCTTAATGTATTTACTGTCCAAATTAATAAAGTTTTTATAAACTTCTGCTCTGTCGTTAAATTCACCGTCAAGATGTCAAAAGGTCTTCAGGTTTGTTGGCAAGCCCAGTAATCGTTGATCCATCAAAAGTGTCCATTCAGGTGTTTTTCTTTCGTTTGAATTAATCCCACGGAAACAACGTTCCAAATTCATAACAATATTTCCTTGTTGCACTTTCATTCCAGATGGACATATTTTAAATAATGGGATTGCAGATATTTAAATATAATATCTATTCACTATAATACGATTTATAATGGAAGCTGAGAAATATAGATTCTTAATGTTTTTTAAAAGTGAGCTGTTGGTAGATTCGATGTTCTTCAATTGATGAATACCCAGAATTCTACATGTAACAGGGAATAAATGAATAAAGACTTTCACGTCGACAAATTTTTGCTGGAAATTACCAGTTTCGTTAAGAATATCCTGAAGTACTATTTGTCAGTGATATAAAAAGTGCAAAGAAACCATCAAATGCTTTTAACGAAACAAGATTTGAATTACGTTCTAAATACTTTATATTTAATTAGAAGACCTCCAGTTATACGAGATTATTCTAACTCAGCACTATCCGAAATAATATAGAAGAAAATAACATTTTATGATATTATACATGAAAAGATTAGAATTAATAAGTGAGAAAAACTGTAACATTAATTCAAGTAATAAATTTTAAGATATTGATATCTTAATCAGCGAAATGAGTCAAATTTTTTGTTTAAACATTTTCATTCCAGAACAATATCAAATATTCTCTAAATAAGTCATATACAGCAATATAGAGAAGAAGAAAATCGAAACCTCAGTCAATACCGAAAAACCCCTTTTAAGATTATCTGTCTCAATAAATAAAAGTTTAATTACTGGAAAGGGTCCCAAGAATTTCAATCTTTTTAAGAACCCCTTAGTATATTTCAGTATGACGCTTATTCGATGATAATTTAATTTTAATGTCTTAAAATTTAATTTTAATGTCTTAAAGGTTTATTTCTAATCCGATTTGAATCGATTTATAAAAAGGGTAAAAAAAAACTGCGTTTAATATTGAATCCAGAACGTTTCATAATTTCCGATTAATAATTTCAACTACTTTGTCATTAATTCCTCAGTAACATCATGACATATTTAGATTTATATTATGGATCGTAATACTCTTTTTCAACGAGACCCTTACTTGCTTAATTATTCCAACGAAGTAACTTTTAAAATATCTACAAAGTCATAAAAGAGATAATCTTCCCCTAATTTATTTTGCATTTTTTATTTTACCAGCCGCATATTAAATCACAATAAACCGCAAGCAATTAAAATAGATGACCTTATTTGAAAGGGAAAAAAAGCAGAGACTTGCTACACTTGTGCCCAAAATGTTTGGTTAATTTGCAGTGTTTTCACATTTAATTATAGAAAGTGTCGTTTCTTGAAAAATTTTTAAGAGATCACAATTGCTCTTTGGGATGAGGGGTGTAAAAAAAACTTTTGCTGAAAGAAAAGGTGTCTGGTCATTTGCATTTTGAAAGCAATTAATTATCTAGGACTTAATAAAAGCAACGAGCTTCTTTCAACGATCTTTTCTTGCTGGTTTTGTCTTCCCTTGAGAGGTCTTTTAATCGCGTCGTTGGCTATGCATGCTGTTTGTTTGTGGCAAACATAGCTTCTATGGCTTCATCCGCCATGTTTGTTTGGCGAAAGAATGTCCCGCGATTGCAGATGTTTTGACTTCGTGAAACGTAGATTGTTCGACACTGAGGGATAAGTTTCTTGTTTGATTGACAAGAATTTATTCTATTTAATCGGTATGTTAAAAACGTGTTATTTTAGAACTGTTTTAAAAATTACTGTTTGGAAATTGCCATGTAAGCATTATTTTATCAAAAGATCTCGAAAACTTTCGAAAAAGAATTCAGCATTTTATCATCAGCAAGTGAATTGAATTGCATGTTTTTTTCTCCCAATACTTCTTACTGAATTTCCAAAGGACAATTTTCCAAAATATTGAGAATATTTTATGGAATTAGAAAATTATTCTTAGAACTTCTTAAGAATAATATACACAATTTACTATAAAGAGGACACCATTTTATCTAAAAGTTTGAGATTTTAATATAAAATGTCAGTAATTAAAAAATAGCAAAGATTTATTTTAATTATTTGATTTATCTGCACTGCTTTTTTTTGAGTGTATTTGATAAGAGTTTTTTAGTAGTCATCTTTAATTAAGTATAAAGTAAAATTTAGAGCTCCGAGAAGAACTTTTGTCTGATTTAGAAATCTTTAAATATTTTATGCAATGGAATTTATTTCTTTTACTTTTTTAAAGACTATATTCATTTTTATTGGAAAGACTATCCTTACACTGCATTTCTATTATAGTTTGATAGAGTTGTTTTGCATTCTGCATACTGATGTATAGTTCTTGCTTTAACATGATCTTCCAATTTTTTAAATTTCTGGTTAACGCTAACTAGTCGAAGACGTTCACGACTTATTTTGTTTTTAAAGGTACAGCTCTAATATCTACTCTTTAAAGAAAGTATCTTTGAAGAAATAAGATCTTTAAAATTATTACTCACCAAGTCCATCATGGCCTGTTGCATTGCAAATTTATTATTTGTTCAATGGATACCTCGAACAAGAGAAATCTGTTTAATTGAATTTAACGATTTAATTGATTTAAAGGAGAAAAAAAACTAAGAATTTTAAGCAGCTATAAAAAAGGAAGTTTAAGAAGTTAATACAACTACAAAATTTTATTTAACTATCTTAAAAATTTAGGATTACAATCTATTTATTTTCGGATCTATAGTCACATCTACAATTAAACCTATATCTAAAAAGTGTATCGATTTGTTCAAAATTGCAGATTTGATAAATTGGGCCTTGCAACAAATTTCATTTTTTAATAAAATGATATATTACAAATTTATTAATATATCTTACAAGTGTTAAGGAGTATATGATGATTAATAAGAAATCAGTTTTGTAAATTTGAATCACCTGTGTGATTTACTCATTTAAAGCTGAGAGTCTCGAATGTATGTTTTTTGAACACTGCCTGTGTTTTGAGATTCTATGCATCAAGTGTCAAAAATTGGTATGAATATAAATTTTGATATTAAAATAACACCATTCCAAATTTAGAAAATGCCTTTTTGTTCAGAATTTAATATAAATTTTCAAGAAATGGAACCAATAGCTGCTTTACTATCAGCAAATAGTGAAGGAATAGTATTTTGAAGAATGAAATAAATTCAAAATTTCTTAGGCTAAAATAATCAATTTTTTCTTTATCAAATTTTTCATTAAATTCTTTGCATTAATATTTAATATAGTGAATTTCATCGTTTTTTTAGCTAATCATGACAGTGTGTATGATAATACACGTATAATGTAAAAAACAACATGTCTGCATTTCATTTTCACTTTTCCAAATTTCTGGAATATCTTGCTGCAGTTTATTTATCGTATGCCACCTTGTAATTTCAGAATTTTTTAGAAGATTTAATTAGTAATAATTTAAGAGGAATTCAAGATTACAAGATTAATACGAGAGGAATTCAAGATTTCGATCTGAAGTGACAAAATAAGTAGATTTAAATATTCAGCAATGATATAAAGAACATTTTTGAAGGAAAACAAATTGACACGGTCGCAGAATTTAAACGGCTTAGTTAAGGAATTCCCAGAAGACTTAAAAAATTAATTTGCATTTAATGAATACATTCTTCAAAAATCTGCAAACCCTGGTCGAATGGATTTTGAGTTAAAAATCAAAGACTCAATGAATAACAGACTCAGACAATTTCTAAACCAAATAAAATGCATTAAAAATTAAAAAAATGTTTAAAATAATAAATTAAAAACAGCTTGCGGACGATCCATTAAGAAATTACTGAGCCATTTTAAAGTATGCTTATGAAAAATGAATTTAACAAACAGCAAGCAACATGTGAACTCGGGCTTAAAATTCTCATTAACCGAATGCAATAACTTAATACACTTTTAATAGAGAGAACTTTTACAAATGACGTGCGCTTTCCCGCTTTTCATGACAATTTAAATTAAATGTAAATGTAGGGTAAGGGGGCATTTAAGCAAAAAGGGAAATTGAAATACTGTATTTAACAAGTTTTTAATGGCGAAACCCGTTTTTTATTGGATTAAGTGGAAGTTGAAAGCCTCGAATTCAACTTTGATGAAAATGCCTTGCGAATAATATGAGATTGCTTGGTTTTTTTCCTTCTGTAATTTAATATTGCTCGATGGAACTAGTTTCATTATCGATTTGAAAACGTTAATTCGTGCATTGAAAATCAACAAAACTGAATTGATTTGTAAGTTACAAGTTACTTATAAAACTACTTTTATTATGTTAATTCGAATCTTACTAAGTAGTTTATATACTTGCACGGATATTTTTTCTTTCTGGGAATAGAAATTTCAAAATATGGGAACATCTTCTATATTCTAACATTATTTGATATTTCTTGAGGATGGGAATAATTATTGAAAATTAAATTAATTAATTTTGGAATAATGTGTGTTCTTTCCTTTCTCAACTTTTAAAAACTATAGTGAGTTTCATAATCTTCGGGAGACGTTTTTACTCTAGAGGTTACGCATAGTAAAGAATATTACACTAATTGTAAATAAAAGCTCGTATATCTCTAAATCTAAACCGAATCTTAATTTAATTCCAATTAACTGAATTCTAAAATCTTTTATTATTTCCTAATCTCTAACTCCACAATTTTTTATTTAATTAAAGCCATTTTTAGCTCTGTAAAACTGTTGAAATCAATGAATTCTTACACTTGAAGTGAAATGATAAAATTCTTTCAATCTGCGTAAATTCTTTTAAAATAAGATACTTTTATTCCTTTTACCTAAATCAACATGTGTAAAGAAATCCCTATCGGAATCTCATAGTATAAAATCACAAGAAAAAATATTTGTCTCTTTTGCTCTGGTGATCCGCTGTCAGACACACACACACAGAAAATTTGTTGCGCAATATTTGTAAATCACTTTTATTTTATTAATAGTTAAGTAAGTAAATGTAAGTAAGTAAAGTTTAAAGTAAATGTATTCAATCTGAATTTCCATTATGTAAAAACCGTTTTAGGAATTTTGCTTTTATATGTATATACAAGTGCGATATTTTTCTCGTCACTGAATTTTAAAAAACAACGAATAAAAGCATTTTAATTAAAAATTTAAGTACAAAGTTTCTTTTAAAAAAATACACGTGGCTTAAATAGTTAGAATTTTCCATGCTACTTTAAGTCTAATTTCTGGAACTTTTTAACTCTGACACAAAATTTCCTTATTGAATAGTACTGGAAATCTCAACAAGATACTAAATTGGTAAAAATTTGACGAATGTTCCGGTTTTGAAAGTGTAAATTCCAGCTTAAATCTTCTTTTTTAAGTTTCGGAATTTTTCCCAAATTTGTGTCTGTTTGGTCGCAAAATTTCACTCTCGATCATGTTTTATATCTAGTTGAAGTACTTTTTGAATAATCCGTCAAGTTAAGAATACCGTGAAAAAAAGCGGATGAGCTCGGTAACGAAAAATGGTTTTTTATTTTCCAAGGAGTACAAAAACACATGTAGGATATACAGCCGAAGCATGCACAAATAAAGCACTTGAAAAGTAAAACCAATAATACACAAAACAAAATCTTTATTCAACAATCGTAATAACAGAATGCGCTTATTGAGAATGTATCCGAAATTAATACGACAAATATGATCGATATATAATATTAATAATAATATAATCGATAAATCATATAAATCTATAGATAATTCACATAACTCATTCAATACAATTTAATATAACTATTATTCTCTTTCGTGTGCTACCTCTTTTAGAGTTCTCGTCACAGAAAAGTGAGTGTTCGAGAAGAAACTACGAATCTCGGGTTCATATATATGATGTTTTCTAGATTCCGCCTTATTCGAGAATCTCTTCGGGTTTCATTCAAGTTGACATTTATTCAACAATCGATAGAATGTCTGTAAAACACCTTTCATGAATATATGACTAACTGCGTAGAGAAGCAATGTTATAGAAACAGAAATAAGAATAATTGAATAGTTCAGTTTGGATATCATCGGATTTAAATAGGCGCAACATTTTAAAGCTGTATCTATATTTTCAACTAACATTCTTTTTTCGTATATATAATTATAAATTTAGAAATTTCTTTAATTGGAAAATTTTAAATTTTCTCTTAATTCAGCTTTTAAGATCCTTCTATGAATATATGAGTTTTATGAAAATATAGATTTCAGCAAAAGTGGACAAATTCACTTTTTGATAGTCCCCTTTTAATCAGAGTTACAATATGTTTTTTTAGAGGCGAAAACTGAATCACGCGAATGGCAGTAAAAATGGAGAAAAAATTCGAAGCAAATTTAATTTATATATTGAATAAATCGATTAAGTTATTGCTTCAGGCATATAATCAATAACTTTTGTGAGTTTTTTTTGATTTATTACTATTCAAAATTTAATATTAATATAGATTCAGAAGCTCTAGAATAAAAGAGAAATATAGTTATTGGCAAGCAATGTCTCTCAATCTACACACATTCCTCCAGGCTATAAACAGATGTGTAAGATTAAAAGATTTATATATTTAATTAAAATAAAATAAAATTATAATTCAAAATATCTATCTGCATACTTTTAGAGCATAAATGGAATATATATTTCGATGTAATTTGTGAATTTCTTTTCTTGAAATAGATATATTTGTTTTTTGAGAATTCAAATTTCTCATTTTAGTGACTATTATTAATATAAAAAAAGCTTTTAAGGGAATAAAATAATTTTAAATAAATATGTGCTAAAATATAAAATAGGATAGTAAATAAGTTAAATACTCTTAAAATACTGGGGAATTTAATCTCGCATCATACAGAATTTAATAAAGGCTTAATCTTATATCCCGCAATATCTGCAGTGTTTCTAGTATTTACATATGAAATTAAGTGAAGGCATGAAGTAATTTAAAACAGCCACATACAAAAAAAAGAACTTGATAGAGCTTCAATATCTCAAGTGTTCGTCTGTTACTATAAAGATTGGAATAGCAAATTTTAAACAAGATGTTTCATATAATTAGAAGGTTAAATGCAGACTTCCTTTCTTACGGGTAGCGAGTATTCCCTGTGATCTAGGATCCTGCGTTCGAATCCCAATTCGGGTAATAGTTGTTTTTTCTCTATTCTATTTATGAGATGCGTAAATGTGCCCTCTTATAAAAAGGGATTGTGCAAGCGAATGATTGTTGCATGGTTGCGAACTCATGCTCATGGCCCTAGCTGGCACTACTTAAACAAGAGACGTGCTTTATCGGCTTAAATAGTCGATTCAAATGCCACCAGCGGGTGACCGAGCTCCGCTCGGAGAAAACAGGTATCGAAGCTAACTCGAAGATTTAAATTTTCAATTGTGATTTATCAAAACAATACATGCCATAAGAAAATTTGTGAAACCATTGGTGAAAAGATAACCGGTTAAAGTGCACCATTGTAAACTATTCTAAACAAAGTTAGAGTTTGGAAAGGGAACTATTCTATACAAAGGTAAAGATTGAAGTGTGTTCAATATTTTTGACAAATTTATTTAGAAAAACCAAACATATATACATACATAAGAAACATATTATAAACCTATAACAGCATAAACATAAAACTTTATTAGTTCGCCATATTGGCTATAGATGGCAGCACGTTACCGCTTGAAAATTTAAGTAGCCATTATGGCGAACTAATAAAGTTTGAAAATATTCTATCTGTAACTCCGAACTGCTCAACCGTAGCGCTTCAAAACCGGCGCCAATCGATTCCTCGTGGACAAAACCCTTCAGACCCCCAAGTTTATCGGAGTTTATTAATTCTGGGGCGATTTTCGACTTGGCAACCATTCCTCGTATTATAGTGTTAGATAGATTAGAAACAAGAACAAAAGGTTAAATAAATCCGTATGTGAAGATGTTAAAACAATTCTAGCTTTTGCTCAAACGATCTTGAGAGTTTTAAGTTGAAGCATTGCTGCCAAGTATGAAAGATAATTTTAAATTAATATGATGCCATAGGAAGCAAAAGATTGCTTATCTACTGTATATTTCATGCCACTTTCGTGGTAAAAAAAGTAAATTTAATTAATTTATCCCACAAGATTTCGACTTGACTTGGTTTCTACGCTTTAAAATGTGCAGAATCTGTTTTCTTTCATACTGATTATTATTTTCTTTCATACTTTCATATCATTATTTTAAAATGAAGGCTAGTAAGAAATATATCTGGTCCGTAAGAGTTAATTTCCAGTCCGTATTTGTAATTTTAAATATGTTACAAACAGGGTGCAATAAATTAAACAATTTATAGTTTCTTAATATGCTAATTTTAAATGAATGATATATTTAGCATTTTTTTGAGTTAACTTTTAAAGAATCTCTAAATATGCTATATAAGTCAATTGGAGGAAAAAAAAAGAATAGAAAATATGAACTATCAACTACTTAAAAAAACCTCTTTAAAATTATTTGTCATCATAGAAAAACTGCAATTACTTGAAAGGCTTTCAAGCATTTTAATCTTTTTATGAATGCATTGGTATGTTTTAGCATGACCTTTATTCGATGAGAACTATATTTTATTATAAGAGAGGTTTTTATTTCTAACCCAATTTTAATCGGTTTACAAAAAGGCTGAAAAACACTGCATTTAATATCGCATCAAGAAAATTTCACAATTTCAGATTAATAAATTCAACAACTTTGTCATTAATACCTCGGTAACTTCATGATATATTTAGATTTATATTATGGATCGTAACATTCCTTTTCAATGAGACCCTTACTTGCTTAATTATTCCACCAAAATAACTTTAAAAATATCTACAAAATCATGAAAGAGATAATCTTCCCCTAATTTACTTTGCATTTTTTATTTTACCAGCCGCATATTAAATCACAGTATACCGCAAGCAATTAAAATAGATGACCTTATTTGAAAGGGGAAAAAATCATAGAGACTTGTCACTCTTGTGCTCAGAATGTTTGGTTAATTTGCAGTGTTTTCACATTTAATTATAGAAAGTGTCCCTTCTTGAAAAATTTAAGAGATCACAATTGCTCTTTGGGATGAGGGGTAGAGAAAAAAACTCTTGCTGAAAGAAAAGGTGTCTGGTCATTTGCATTTTGAAAGCAATTAATTATCTAGGACTTAATAAAAGTAACGAGCTCCTTTCAACGACCTTTTCTTGCTATTTTTATCTTCTCTGGAGTGCTCGTTTAATCGCGCCGTTGGCTTTGAATGGTGTTTGTCTGCGGCCAACAGAGCTTCTTTGGCTCCGTCCGCCAACTTTGTTTGGCGAAAGGATGTTCCGCGATTACAGCTGTTTTTACTTCCTGTAGAGCGGATTGTTAGCCGGCTAGGGATAAGTCTTGTTTGATTGACAAGAATTTATCCTATTTAATCGGGATGTTAAAAACGTGCTACTTTTCGAATTGTTTTGAAAATTACTAGTAGGAAAGTCCCATGAAAACATTATTTTATCAAAAATAGAATTCCCTTAGAGACTTTCAAAATAGAATTCAGCATTTTATCACTAGCAAGTGAATTAAATTGTATAGTATTTTTTGCTTCCAATAGATCTTACTAAAGGAGAATTTTTCAGAAGACTGAGAATATTTGATGTAATTACTAAAAGAGTCTTAGAAATTTTTGAAGAATAATAAGAAAAATTTGTTTTCAGATGATAGAGTTTTATCTGAAAAACTTAGAGATTTTAAAATAAGAAATGAGTATCAAATAAAAGTAGCAAACATTTATTGTTAGGACTTTGTTTGATTTGGACTTCTTTTTGATTGTATTTGATTTTTAGTAGTGTTATTTTTTAGTTTTTTTTTTAGTAATCATCAATCATTAATTTTAAAGCGAAACACGAAGTTCCAAGAACTTTTGTCTGATTTAGAAACTCTTAACATTTTTTTTTAAACATTAATGGAATTCCATGTAATTACAAAAAGATTATTAGAACTTTCCTGAGAATAATATGGATCATTTGCTATAAGTGAAGATAATTTTATGTGAAAGTCTTAGAGATTTTATAAAAAGAAATCAGTATGAAATAAAAATAGCAAATATTTATTGTTAGGAATTTATTTTATTTATTTGCACTTTTTCTTTTTGATTTTATTTGATAAGGGTTATTTAGTAGTCATCTATCATTAAGTATATAGCAAAATTCAAACCTCTAAGAAATTCTGTCTGACTTAGAAACTTTACTTGATTTACATATTTCATGTGATGGAATTCAAATCTTTTACTTTTTGGGAGGCTTCATTTATTTTCAATGGAAAGACTGTCCTTATATGTCTATTTCTATTATATTTTGATAGATTTTTTTTGCATTCTACATACCGAAGGATAACGCTTTCTTTAACTTATTTCATACTCTAATGTTTTTGATTACTGGTCAGCGTAGACAAGTAAAAGACGATTGCGATATTTGGTCTTTAAAGATAATTTTGTAAGACAAATCATCTTGTTGATCTGGAAATGTTGCAGATCTTGCATTAAAGAATTTTGTTTGATTGAATTTAAGGAGTTAATTGGGTTTTAACGAGAAAATAATTAAGAAATTTAAAATGTTTTAAAAAGCAAGCTTGAGAAGTTAATATGCTGATAAAATTTTATTTAAAAACCTCGAAAATTTTAGGATAAAAATATACAATATTAATAAAAACAGACATCTATAATCAAATCTGGATATAAAAAATGCAACGATTGGTTCAAGCCTTCAGGTTTATTTTCTGGTTCCTTGCAGCAAATTTCGTATTATAATAAACTTATATATTACATTTGATATTTATTACATTGTATGGATATGACTATAAATTGCTTAAGGAATATATGATGGTTAATAAGGAATCCGTTTTATAAATGTGAATCTCCTGTATTACTTAATCATGTGTGGAGAGTTTCGACTATTTGTTTCATGAACTCAACTTTAGTTTTGATATTCTGTGCATAAAATATAAAAATTTGCTTTGAGTAGAAATTTTTATATAAAAATAACACCCTTTAGAATTTAGTGATGCCTTTTTGTTCAGACGTTAAAACAAATTTTCATGAAAGGGAACCAATAACTAATTGACTATTAGAAAATATAAAGCAATATAATTTTGAATTATAAAAATACATTTTTGAAGTAAAATTTTTTTTTATAATAAAATTTCTATTAAATTCTTTGCATTAATAATTTAATTTTGCCGATTTCCCCGTTTTTCTGTAGTTTACCATGAGAGTTTACCTGGTAATACACTGCTAAGGGAAAAACAAACATTTTCGTATTGCTTTTTCACTTTTCCAAATATCTAGAATAGTTTGCCGACACTTACTTATCGTAGGTCACCTTTTTAACTCAAAATCGTTTTTTTAGAAGTTTGAACTAAAATTATTCATGAAAAATAAGAGCAGTAATATTTTAATTTAAAATGATAAATTTGGGAAATTTAAATCTTACAAAAGTGACAAAATATATAAATTTTCAAAGAAAAAAAAAAAAAAAGAGCAGTAATTGCATAGCACAAAATTTAAATTAGTTCCCTTAGACACACAAAATATATTAATTAATTCATGCACCCATTGATATCATTTTAATTTATATTCGGAAAACTAAACAAATAATTTGCATTTAATGAAGAAATTCGCCAAAACCATTCAAAACCTGAGAGAGTGATTTTTAAGTTAGAAACCAGGGATTCAAGAAATAACAGATTCAGACAATTTCTGAGCAAAAAAAAATCTTTAAAAAAATTAAAATAATAAATTAAAAAGGAGGATACATTAAGAAATTACTGAGTCATTTTAAAGTATGCTTAGGAAAAATGAATTTAACAAACAGCAAGCAACATGTGAACTCGGGCTTAAAATTCTCATTAACCGAATGCAATAACTTAATACACTTTTAATAGAGAGAACTTTTATAAATGACGTGCGCTTTCCCGCTTTTCATGACAATTTAAATTAAATGTAAATGCAGGGTAAGGGGCATTTAAACAAAAAGGGTATTCGAAATACGGTATTTAACAAGTTTTTAATGGCGGAACCCTCTTTTTATTGCACTAAGTGGAAGTCGAACGCCTCGAATTCAACTTTGATGAAAATGCTTTGCGTATTTGGGGTTGCTTAAGTTTTTTTCCCTCGTAATTTAATAGTGCGCGGGAAGAACAAGTTCCATTATCGATTTGGGAGCGTTAATCCTTGAACTGGAAATCAGTCAAACTTAATTGGTTGCTATGAGACTTAAAAACTACTAATATTTAGTTAATTCGAATCTTATAAATAACAAAATACTTTAACTGTTTGCATGGATATTTTTTGGTGTTCTTTAAACAGAAATAAAAAGGAAATCATCTCTAAATTGTGATAAATATTTACATTCCAGAGCTTGGAAAGTTTATAATACTATAAAATAAATTATTCTATTTTGGAATTGTTTCTATCTCTTCCAGTCTTTTATAATGAGATTAACAAATTCGGATATAAGTCTTTATTTATGTATATGTCTATTCTTCTCTATCTATCTATCTGTCCATCCTGTTGTACAGTTGCTTCTTTTGTAAATCACTTTCATTTAATTAATAGTTAAAATATGTAGACTAACGCTTTCTTTATATATTGCAGCATTTAGTTATACGTGGAATTTAAGATTTTTTTTGTAGTTTGGACTTCTGTAATGTAAAATTGTTTTAAAATTTTCGCTTATATATACACTGATGGAAAAAAAAATCCCAACACTAGGAAGGAGCTGTGCTAGATACGCGACATTTGGTAGATGTGTTTATACATCTGAAATATGACGTCGATTCAAATTTCGAGCCACGCGCGTGTAGCGCTAGTAGCGACACTATGAACATGCATATGAGGTTTGCTTTAAATAAGCGCTGTAAGGTTCGTGATCGTTATTTACAGTTGAGATTTGACGTCGTGGGTTAATATTAGTCAAGGATGCCTCTGAGAAGACGAAGAAGCCATTATCAACAGGTCACTGAGTTTGGACGTGGTCGTGTTGTACGGCTACGAGAAAGTGGGTTTTCTTTCCGCGATATTGCTGAAAGACTTGGCAAGAATGTATCCACTGTGCATGAGTATTAGCGGCAGTGGTCAAGGGAAGGTACTGCCTCAAGAAGACCAGGTTCCGGGCCGCCACGGGGTTCTACTGATAGGGAAGACCTCGTATTCGGCGTATGGCTGTGGTTAATCGTACTAAGTCTGCATCTGAAATTCGAGCTGCAGTTGGCACCACAGTGACACAACGAACTGATACAAATCGGTTACTTCAAGGACAGCTCCGAGCCAGACGCCCTGTACAGTGCATTCCACTGACTCCAAACCACTGCCGTTTGCGACGTGAGTGGTGTCAAGCTAGAGCTCATTGGAGGATGGAGTGGAGATCTGTTGTGTTTTCTGATGAAAGCCTTTTCTGCCTTGGTCGCAGTAATAGCCGTTTGTTGGTTAGAAGGGGGCCAGGTGAACGCCTGCTATTGACCTGTCTACGGCCTAGACACACAGGGCCTACTCCTGGAGTTATGGTTTGGGGAGCAATTTCGTATGACAGCAGGAGCACTCTCGTGGTTATCCCACGCACCCTGACTGCAAATTTTTTCGTCAGTCTAGTGATACAACCTGTTGTGCTGCCATTCAAGAACAGCATTCAAGGGGTGTTTTCCAACAGGATAGCGCTCGCCCTCATACCGCTGTTGTAACCCAACAAGTTCTACAGCGTGTCGAAATGCTGTGTTGGCCTGCTAGATCACCAGATCTTTCTCTAATCGAGCACGTATGGGACATCATTGAACGACAACTCCAGCGTCATCCACAACCAGCATTAACCGTCCCTGCATTGACTGCCCAAGAGCAATAGGCATGGAACTCCATCCCAAAAACTGATATCCGACACCTGTACGACACAATGCATGCACGTTTGCATGCTTGCATTCAAAATTCTGGCGGTTACACCGGTTACTAATGTACCAACATTTCACATTTGAAATTGCTCTTCTCGCCAATGGCTCTACCAGTGATCTTGAAACTTTAATAAATTAAATATGTTACCTAGACAAATGTATTCCTAAAATTTCATTACTGTACAATAATTTTTCTTGGTGTTGGGATTTTTTTTCCATCAGTGTGTATGTATATATATATATACTAGCTGGTACCCGGCCCGTTGTTGCCACAGAAGCAATAATCTTGGAAATATCGTTTGGAATTTATATATTTATCTTGTTTAATTAAGAATGATAGGAAGAATAATATTTATTTTCTTTTCGGCAATGAATATATTTATTGAAATTGAAGGATATATATAGGAGAAGCATAAATAGTATTTATTCTAATTTTATTATCCTATTCTACAAAGAACTATTCCTTTTTTATGTATTAAATTTGTGTATTCTTTAAGAATTGTAAAGCTTGGTACTCTTTTAAAATAGTTATGAAAGAAAATATTTATCGTTATCTCGTGATTCGTTTAATTTTAGTTCAGAATTCTCAAGTTTAATGTTAAAAAATGCGATTAAAATTTTTTCTTTTAAAATTGATTAAACATAGAAAAATACTTATACCTTTAAATCTTTTTTATAGTTGGAAAGATAATTTTTCGAAAACTAAGATGGCGCAAAATTATTTGTATAATATTATTTTCGGAAGTTACTGCTAAAAACGCTGGAATTTAATTAAATTTTTAATTAAAATTTCAAGCCTGTAGAATTGATTCAATTAATTTTTCTTTCGTACTGTATAGTAAAACTTTTATCTCAGAGAACAACTTACATGGCATTTACATACTATAGCTATGGCATATCAACGTTTAGCTTGAATATGTCATCTTTACTGAATCTGTTGAAGATGAGTTATTTGGCTGTTAATCAATGGCTAATAGATGCGGTAAATCGATCTGAAAATATCTTTCATATATTTAATACTATTATGCTTATAACCATTCCGGAAATGCAAGTAATAAGTCGAAATTTTATCGGAATCGGTTGAGAAGTAGTACAGCTGAGCATAAGAGACATACAAACAAACATTCATTTTTATTTATATAGATATAAGAGGGAATGTGTGCATTCTAGCTAAAAATTTAAATCTAAAGTTTTAGCTTAGTTTTTCTTTTAGTTTTGTAATAATTTTCTTTAAAAAAATGCAGGTGGTGTGTAAATTAACTTTTCATGCTTCTTTAAATCCAATTATTTGGTATTTTTCCCCTTTGAGATAAAGTTTCCCTACTGATAAGTACTGACAATCTCAAAAAGTTACTGAATTAGCAAAAATGTAGCATACTTTCTTCCTTTGGAAGCGTATATTCTTGTTTCCATGCTTGCACTTTCTTCCGTTTTGGGCACTTTTTCGTGATTCCCCTCTGTTTACAAGAGAGAAATAAACCAAGATCATGATTTATACTTAGTTGAAGTTTTTTTGAAGATTTCAAAATTATTATTATATCGTTACATTTTAAACAGAAATCCATCCAGTATGAGTACGGCGAAAAAAAAAACACCGAACTAGCTTGGTAAAGAATAATAAAGTTTTATTCTTCAAACAGCACAAAATACGTAGCAAATATAGTGGATGCATACACTAAAATACCATTTGCGGAAACCAATAATGCATGACTGCAAAATCTTTATTCAAAAATCGAAATAGAGAAACGCATCAGAGATACACACTTCAAAATATGTGAAATATGATAGCAAATTTTGGATATACTTACAAACTCCTAGAAAATTTAACTTAATGTTTTACACTGTCTGACGAATGCATCGATTTCATGTTCATTCATTTAAAATACAAAAAAAAAAATCATTTGATAACTCGATTGCCATCAATATCTCGATTGTCGTTTGTTGCTGTAAAGATTGTAGTAAAAAGTTTCAAATAAGACGTGTTATTTAATTAGGAAGTTAAATAAATTTTTATTTGAAGAGCTAAGGTTATTCTAAATTTCTAGGCAAACTAATCTGAGAGTTTCAAACGGAAACATTGTTGCCAGGTGAGAAAAATAATAAACCTGAATTAATTTGTGTTCGTCGCTTGCAGAAATTTGCTTAGCTGCTATACATTTCATGCCACTTCATTTCGTGGTACAAAGGATATGTTTAAATAATTTTTCCCACACAATTTGGTCTTTTTAAAATTTTGATTTTTATGTTTTAAGTTATTTAGAATTTGCTTTCTTTCATATATTTTTTTTGTAAAAGAAAGCAAATAAGGTA
Organism: Argiope trifasciata; assembly: GCA_026543055.1. Lineage (NCBI taxonomy): Eukaryota > Metazoa > Arthropoda > Arachnida > Araneae > Araneidae > Argiope > Argiope trifasciata. Next base: position 4,333,341 of record JAPMOQ010001578.1, on the reverse strand, counting down.
TACATCTTATGCTTAAAGTGAATTTTCAATCCATACATTGCATTTTTAAAAGTTACAAACATGATGTAATTAAATTTTTAAGAAATTGCAATAATATTAATTTTTGAATTCATTATAGATTCTGGGAATGAATTTCAGTATTTCTTCTGCTGCAAAAATATTTTAAAATTCTAAATAATTTTTTTTCTTCTACATTTCAGATAATGCAGTTTATATTAAAATAATTTAGTTGTCATTTTCTGCTATCCAGGTAACAGAACATTGCGGATATTCAGGAACATTCTTTCTTGATGTTTGATATTTTAGGGTGATTGATTTATCAAACCTGGCATAGTCAAAACATTTGTAACAGACACAACAACAACAACAAAAAAAACAACAACTAAGTAACAATAACTTTAAAATTGCTCTTTATTTCAATATCCTATCAAGTGAATACACCTTATTATTTACTGTCACAAAAACACTTTTCTTTTTATCAATAATGAGAACGCTTCGATGATTTCTTGAGTAATGATGATGGAATTTTTCGATGACAGAAATATTAATAAAAAGAGATTTTATTCTTTTTATTGATATTCCTGTTACCAAAGATTCTCCTGTTAATTAAAATTAAAACTTTAAAAGGGAAAAGAAACTCCCCATAAAAAGAGCAAATATTTGCTCTTTTTTATTATTATGATTTGTATTTTATCGCCAAGTGTTTCAATTTAATTAATATCAAATATTTAATCAATTTTACCTACGGCATTACAATAGCAGTTTTGGGTTAAATTTAAAAAAATCACTTTGCTGATATTAATGAAGTTAAATTAAAATTCGCGTTTATTTTTAATATTACTAATATTTGAAGATAATGCTTAGTGAGGAAAAAAATCTGTATGTTCGTTCTTTTAATAGTTGAAAAGGAAATGGATGAGAATATGAATTCACTTGAGGTTTATTTATCTTTTTAACATTTTTTTATTTGAAGCTTTTTTTCTGAACATATCTGTAATCAACCAAGTGTAATTCAAGGTGATAGAAATTAAATTTTACATTGAAAATGGGAAAAAGAACGAATTCCTCTACAGCACTCCATAATAAATTTTTAATTTAGAATGCATTCAAAATGTTTGACATTTTTAAATTTAAATTCTAGAAATGCAGAAGTTATATATCTTAAAAGTATAGATGCCCTATGTCTGAAGAAATTAGATATACAGGCAATCTCAAAAATCTTGACGGTGGCTTTTATTCTTTGAACAATGATCATAAAATAATGCTGTAAATTACTTAAAAAAAGGAGCAAAATTTCATGAAGTCGATTAAAAGTTTCTGTTGATTAAACTTTAAAAAATACAAAACTTAATTTTTTATACCGACCCAAAACAAAAAAAAAAAAAAATCGTGATGAAAATGTGTCTCATCCTCGTTTAAGGTCATGCGCAAAATTTCAAAATTTTATCATGAAAATTCTCAAAGATGCGTTAAAACAAAGTTGGTGAATACTCTAAAACAAATTAAAATGTAAATGTTCACAACTTCGGTGCAGATGTTCCGTATTTTTAGTTTTAAATACTTTTATAATAAAATTTGAAATCAATAATCCCTGAAAAATACTTTACAATTTTATATTTTGAATTACAGAATATAACTTAAAAATAGCACAGTCAATGTAAAAAAAAACTTATGTAATCTTTCCTTCAAGTTATTATTTCTATAAATTTTTAATACTTTTAAACGAATAAATAGCAAAATTTTTATTTATTTATTCAATCATTACTTTCTTTGTTAATTTGTGTATGGCTCTTAAAACATGAACATACGACATGACTTTTTCCTGCCTGAGTATTCATATCTAGGCATCGAAAAGTAGTTTAATGCAGCATTTATATAGTTTCATATCTTTGAGACTTTTTGTGAGAAAACTTTATTTATGACCTTATTAGAGAATGGACCACATTTTATTTATTGATAATATTTCTACATATGATCAGTATAAAAATAAAAATTTTGTATTTTTAAATTTTACTGTCATGAACATTTTAATTATAGCATTTTGCATCTTTTTTTAACGGAAGTTTGTAATATGCAGTTTATGTCTAGGATCAATATTTAAGGAATAAAAGCCAAGAACAAGATTTTTGTGACATCCTGTATATGTTCTTTGTGATTTATAAATTACAATTTGTTATGGTTTCAGTTATATCTGAAATTCCAGATTTTTTATTCTACTTTCTTGTATCTGCCTCCTTGTGATAATAATTCTTTATCTATTATTGTTTCTTTTATAAATTATTTTCTTATCTTTAACATCATCTTCCTTATATGAAAATGTGAAACAAAATATACTTTTACTGGCGTTTTTCCGACCATGTTTTAAAATGAAGTCCATTTCAAAAAAAAAATCTTATGCAGTTTAGGAAGGATAATGTAGTTGTACAGAATTAAATAGATTGTTGTAGTTACCAATGGCACTTTACAAGCCCGCCGACCGGTAATCAGCGATTTAAGTCTAATTAGCGTCCCTTGTTAGTAGCGCCAACTAGGCCCACGAGTACGACTTAGCTACTTCATGCGTCTCATTCGTTTGCACAACCCGCTTTTTACAGAGGGAGAAACAGATTCACACTACTCCCAGATAAAACACAGAATAACAGCCATGCTCGAACCTAGACTCGAACCCGGGAAGCCCAGATCAGAGGGAAGATACGCTACCCTCCCCGGTTATTAAATGGATAGAGCCAGAAGATTAAATGGATTGAGCCGGGAGATTAAATGGATATTTATACTAACTTTATACTTTTGTATAAATATCCATATTTAATTCTAAACGAGTGTTATGGGCAAGATCATTCTATATCTTAGTATTTTGCCTATTAAATATAACTTTTACATTTTATAAAAAGAAAAGACTCCACAAAATTCTTTAGTTTTCTCTCTCCCCTCCCCCCCAAAAAAGACAAGTTAAAAATATGAGATTTTTTTAAATGTTGAGCAATTATACCTATGATAAACTACAGGTGAGTGCAAATGAAAGATTCGATTAAAAAAAACATATTTTTGAAACTGCCGCACGTATTACAATAAGTGATATATGAATTTATGGAGAAATGTAGCGTCTTTTATCAGTTACTAATGTCCGAGGCGTGACCCTCTTGTTACACAGCATACGTTCACTCTATTTTCAGTTTATTCAAAAATTTTTGTATCATCACTCTGTCATTGGCTCTAAATGCTGCACAAATGTGTTCTTTAAGCCCTGACAGTGTCTTCGGCATTGGTGGTACATAAACAATGTCTTGTCTCAGTTATTTCTTTTTGTGGGGTCATGTCAACGATAACAGACAAAACAAAATGCTATAAAATGTTTGGATATAGATTGGACGTATGCAGTGAAACAAGAGAGTCACACATTGGATATTTATAACTAATAAAAACTTTGTTTCTTTTTAAATTATTTAATACAACTTAATGAAATATGTGCAATAGTTTCGAAAATATGATTTTTTAAAATAGGATCCATCGTTTGTACTAATTTTGAGTTGTAATACAGGAATTATTTTTTTAAAATAATAGTTTTTCTTCAACAATAATTAAAACAGTAAAATAGTCAATAGTAATTAAATAATATTTTGAGTTTGTTTAAACAATTATACTTACTATCTGTTCTACTTCATTTTCTAACTGAAGCAGAAGTAATCATTGTAAGTCTTCAATACATTTTAATATAACACAGACTATAGACCTGTGCGAAATGGTTAAAAATAAATTTAATTATTTAGCAAAATTACTAAGACTTACGAATTATTTTAATGAAGGTGAGAATTTAATGTTCAATAATCTGTAGAAAATATCATTAATATTCATATATCTCAACCCATAGATTTCACTTTGTTGTTCCAGGTTAGCTGCAATTAGCCAGTTGGAAAAATTCCCCAAAAGAAATTTTAGTTGACATATTTTTTTGCCGTTCCCTTGGCGACTATTTCGTATAGAAAATTTGTCAAATGAGATTCTATTGAGTGAAATAATTGTCACTTTGTATCCATCTAATAGTTGAAATAAACTGAATAAATTAATGTAAATTAGGTAACTTTGATTTAAAAAAAATCTAATTTTGACAAATACCACAAGCTCGATAATATATATAAATGAAAATGTAAGTTTGTTTGTATGTCTCTTATGCGCTGTCGTACGTCTCATCGGATTGTGATAAAACTTTGGATACTTATTACTTGCACTTACGGGAGGGTTAGATGAATAAAAGAATTTTTCACTGCGTATGAAATTAAAATGTTGGATAATTTACAAAGAAACTATAATATAAAAAAGAAAGGTTAACATCTGTAAATTCGGAAAACTGTAGAAAGAAATAGCAAATAATAATAAAAAAACACCACAAGCAGCGTTTCATCAAAAAGAACAAAGAGTGAAACATGTCGGAATTAAGTGATCAACTGTTTTTACTCATAAAACTACACCATATTCTACAAATGCATGGACATTAAGGAAAAAATACAACACAGTTGCGTGTTATTGTCATATTGGGATAATTACTTGCCGTCAGAAATATTTTTTAGCCTTTTTTTTTGTTGCGTTGCCTACTGGCCGTCTTAAAACTGAACAAGTCTAAAGCTTGAAAGAAGTAAGATATCGGGACTTAAAGTATCAATGACTGTTAAAACTCTGCATTAATTCCAACAGTTCAATAAATATTTGTGCAAAACTAAGTAGTTCTCAGCTCTTGTCAAAAAATATCATGTGGAAATTAACATGAAAAAACATGAGTCGAATTCCGTGATGTCAGAAATCGCTAATGATTAAAAATCCTCTTTACTTCTGATTACTATATTTATTGAAATTTTTTAATCAATATTTTCTGCCCTAGGCCGAATCTTTAAAAAAAATTTTAATAAACATATAAAATATTTATTTTTATGTAAAAACAGAAGATGGAGTTTTATAAAGAAAGTTGTGAAACAGAAAAAATTGCGCATCTCTTACAAAACTTCAATTATGAAACTTAGATGTTTATATAATATTTATCAGAACTTCGAAGCCTTTTTTTCGGGGATCTTTCATCTGGTGAATCTACATACATCTTATACGTAAATACAACGCTAAGGATAAACTATAACCGCTACTAATCGCGTGTTTGAAAGAAAAATAATTACAAGGTGCCTTCCTTCCGTGTGAAAGAATCCTTAAAAATAGCTTCGGACGCAGAACCTTCCTCGCTACCTTGTTATAACTTTATTAAAAGATTTCATTACATCCTTTTTAGTTCGGCCATAACACCCCCCATTAAAAGGGGAGCTGACTTCATTTTTATAATTCTCAACAAGGCCTTTGTTATTGCATCAAGTTTTACTTTTGGGCCAGGTGTCGGTATTTATCCGCGGTTATAGTTAATTGAGCGCCACATGAATCCCTAGAAATAAAAATTACGCCTCAATCGCCTCTGCTGCGGACCACGCACTTTTTCAACTGAACGGAAGTCAAGAGGAACAACACCTAAGCAACCCCCCTTATTCATTTCTTTTCGCCGATGATGCTAATTCAACGGAAACTCACGGGAGCGTGTATTGGATGGGGCCATGCAAAATTTAATTAATTGCTAACCACCGTGCAAAACCTAATCAGCAGACGCGAATAATTATACGAATATGGTAATAGGACTAGCCCTCTGGTGCATGGTGACGCCAAAGGGGATCTTTGGTGACAATGGCAAAAATTAGTCTGTCGGAAAGCAGTTCCAAAGGCGCCAAGTGTCGATGTCAAGTGTGGAAAACAGAATGATGAATGAAGAAATGCGCCAATTGAATCAATTTAAAGATGCTGAAATTGTCATCTTTGTTTTTAAGAGTATTGGTTAGAAGATAATGAAGATTTTTTTTCAGGGGATATATGGTTTTTTTGTATAGTAGCTTTTTTTTAACCTAGGGACGATGATAGTTCTTTTCAATCAACGGCATTAAGGATCTAAACTCTAAATATTTTTATTCCAAAATGATGCAATGCATTTTGAACGTGAATTATGCATCTGTAGTTTAACCCTTTATTTACTGATGGCACTTTAAATTACCGTTTAAATCAGGCTAATTTCTTCATAATATAACTATTTTTTCTAACAGTATTTTAAAGAGGACGAAGAACGTATTTCCAATAGAAAGCAGCAAATATCACCAAAAGATAATATTGAAAATCTGTCAAAAATAATATAATAAATCAAATTATTTTAATTAATTAAAAAGTTCTTTTCATTCTTCCTGAGGATTTCTGAGCCAAAACTTGATTAACGATTCACAAATGAATTTGAAAAATTAATGGGAAAATAATTCGGTAAATAAAGGGTTAAGTAAACCATTTCACTTGAAACTAAACATATAGTTAATTATTGGTGTCCTATCTGACATTTATTTGACCCAATATGCAAATATAAGTATTAAGACATGATATAAATATGAAGCATTATGTTTGTAATGTTGGTGGTGATCTCAGGTCCTGTAAGTTCCGTCTATGTATTTACAAGACGGATCATATCTCTAAATAGTTCATCAAATGTTTAATTGCATTTCCTCTTAAAGTACCTCAACACATTCGGAGCATAATTTTTAGGAAAAAACGTGATGTAAATATACTTTAACCATATTTATGGGTTTAAGATTATTCGAAGTTAGTAACAGGATTTTAATATTTAAAATAAACTTGAACAGTTTTTGAAAGTTGGCCTTTAATGTCATAGATTTAAGCAAATTCTTATAAAACTTCAAATTGGTTACACTAAAAAACTATGATTCTCATCTTAACCAAATTCATCTATACTTATAATAAAGCTCAATGTGTGTGTGTGTGTGTTGGCGCTCTACAGGCCAGACGGTTGGACCTACAGCTACCAAATTTGGTACATGTATACCTTGGAAGTCGGGAATGTGCACCTTGGAACCCTTTTTACGAAATTTTAATTAGAATTTGAATTAATTAAAATTTAAGCGAAATTTCGATGTTTTTCCGCTATAACTTCAGAAAATATTATTGCACAAACATGATTTTTACATCCATTTAAAGATAAAAAATTAGCTTTCTAACAGTACCAGTTTTTTAAATTTTTAACGTAAGCTTCTATTTTTAACGAATTTTTAAAGACATATTTTAACCATGTTTTTATCACGTGACTGGATAAAATAAAAGAAAACAACGACGAAAGTTCAAATTAAAAAATAAAACTATCATCGCAAAATAAATCTAAAGAAATGTAACTTTTAACACGTGACTGGATAAAATAAAATAAATATGTTATGTGTTAAAATGTGTTATTTTCTAAAATAATAAATGCAAAGCAAAGGTTTCTATGATAGTTTGCAATATCTAAATAATTAATTCAATAAATCTTCTTTACGGTAAACCTGATCGAATTAAGACGGGATATGCATTGGAATCCCGACTTAATGGCATATTTCTATTATCGTTTGCAATATCTGTATCATTAATTCAATAGTTTTTTTTTCATTATAAAATGTGATAGTTTCTAAAAAAATAAAAGCAAAGCTAAGGTTTCTATCAAATCTGCAAGAGCACGTCAAAGGGAAAAAATTAGATTTTATCACCGTGTTGCCATCATTTTATCATTTTGACGGAAGTTCAAATAAAAAAAAAAAAACTATCATTGCAAATTAAATCTGAAGAAATGCAACATTTAGCACGTGACTGGATAAATAAAATAAATATAAAATGTGATATTTTCTTTAAAAAATGCAAGGCAAAGGATTCTATGATAGTTTGCAATATTTAAATCATAAATTGAATAAATTATCTTTATTTATACAGGATTGAATTTATACAGGATATGCATTCAAATTCCTTTCCAATGGCCAATTTGTAAAATATTATTAATAGGCATATATATTGTTTAATACTATTAATTTGATCTAAATGAAGTAAATTATTACATTTTATGTAGTTTGGGTTAAACAATGCATTTATGAATAATGAGTTTTAGATTTCTTCATACTTTGCTCTGTGAGCCATATTTTACAAAATAATTTTATTAATATTTTAAATAAAAGTTGCTACATCAATCAGTCTTCTAAATCAATCATTAAAACTGACTGATTTATAAAATTAAAGAATATTATTAGGAAAAGGTGTACTTTTAGAACTTTCTGTCCATCATCTTAAAGAAAATATTAATTTCAGCCCAATCAACGCCCGGAGTTACTTCAAGGCTAATGAATATGGGATTTAATTGAAAATGTTAGAACCCATTACTCATGGCGAACCAGCTGGTCGCCAAAGGTGACTAGTACTAAAATAAACTAAATAATTTTCTCTAGAGAATGAACAACAAATGTATGGTTCTAATAATAAATAAAAATTTTGCAACAAGATAATTTATCATGAAATTTTTAGTAAATTTGTGACATTATTATTCAAACAATAGGCTGTAAATTAAAAAAAATATTTATCGAACTGTATTCTTTTAATTCATTCCTTAGAAAATAGTATAAAGACAAAATCCATCAAATTTCATAGTTATATGATAAGAATATTTTTGGTTTTTTGATGTGAAGTGAGCAAAAAATGAGTAAAAATCAGTTGTGAGAAAAATACATTTAAAGTATACAGTAACTTTTTTTAATAATAAATTATGGACGTACATACACAAAATTCACCAAATTTATTATTGATACCTTCTTGCTGCCAATTTCTTAATTTTTTTTTTATTCATTTAATTTTTTTTGTCGAACTTCTCAAATGCTCTAACTGAATTTGTACTCTAATACACTACAGCAACCTTAACGATATTCAGTAATCCTATAAAACATTCGTTAAAATGTATTGCAGATTTAAATATCCTAAATCTGTGGATTCAGAGCTGAAACAAAGCCATATTTAGGAACAGATTTCCACGAAACAGAGTTAAAACTCTCTTTGGAATTTTGTGTATTTATGTGCCACACGTTTTTCTTATTTAAAATTAAATTTGTGTTTGTACAAATTTTTAACATGTTTTTAGCCCTTTAAATAGATCTTCCTGTTATTTAAATGTCCACTGTCCTACTGATCATTATGAACATATTAATATATTGACTTCTAATCAATGTAGAGACAAAAGTAAACCTGTTTTGGATAGCTTGAAGAGTGGTCTATCCAATAAAATAACTTTTGGAAGTAATAAGCTCTATTTCTGTTCCACATACGTAATATATATATTTATATAATACAATACCTTTTGATGTATTATACAATTTCTGGGAAGTGTGCTATAGACCATATAAAACTTCCATGTTGACTGAGTTTGCATTTTGTCCTTAAATTTTAAATAAAAAATATTTTGATTCAGTTGGAAGATTTTTATATTAGTTGAAGTTTTAGCTAATATAAATATTTATTTTTAACTAATAACTATTTTTAACCAATACTTTTTTAAATTTAAAATTCAAAAGGCGTGATTCATTGCAATAGTATGAAATGATGAACATTTTAAAAATAGAATGTATTACATGCTTTTAATTTCAAACTTAAAGATATTTCGCCGAAGCTTACATCTTTAATTTATATTTATTAATATTTCATTGAAAAATTTGGGAATAATTAATCCAGGCAAAGCAGCTGGTCGCCAAGAGCTGATAATGTAATAATAAATAGAAACACAAATAACAACACATCGATTTGCTTTAATTTTTTATTTAATCATTTCATAAATCACACTTATTCATCCATGAAGATTCACTTACAAAACAGTCATAAATTCTTTATCCAACAACATTTGATTCCAATGAACAATTAAACATTCCGTTTGCTTCAAACATCAATCCTTCAAATTTTAATCTGTAGAAAAGTCTGTTATTCAGTTCTTACGTAACGTGCACTCGAGTAATGTTAGATCTAGGTGAATCGATGAATTGTTCCATTTGGTTAGTGACATTATATCACAATGGAGCTGTTTATTTGAAAGGACAGACATTATTGGTAGACGAAAAACCAATGAAGAACGGCATGGTACACAAAACAAATGCTATTGAATGTTATACTCAAAGCAATGTATCGGTTAGCAGTCTATGAATTCTCTAAAAATGTCTTTATAAATCAAAATCAGAAATGGAAATATCGTTGTGACTATTCTAAATAATTCCCATCGATTCGCTGAATAATTCCATGTTCCTTTCCCCAACTTTTTAAAGAAATAATAACCTATTATGAACTGATAAATAAATCAAAACGTAAGTATTATTTAAATCGTTTGAATATAATATTTATGTAAAGGTCATTGTTTTTAAAATTAGTTAGTTTGTTGAGATTAATCAGTGTTTTTCTTTTATGCTATAAAAATTGCATAAGATAGTAT
>JAPMOQ010001578.1:4293548-4322908 GCA_026543055.1 Argiope trifasciata | reverse complement strand
AACAGATAGCAAACCAAAGTCAGCAATGATGCATAGGGAACGTTTATGAAATGCGGTATGGTTATATTATCGATTCCATGAAAAAACTTGTACAAGAATGGAATAAGCATTGTCGAGTTCATGACTTTTTACACAAAAGTGGAATAGTAAGCTTCGCTTTATAGTACAAATTAATCATAACACTTTGCACAAATTTAGAACATTAAGATATATTTTGAACAAATACGTAGAACGAGGGAAAGAAGAAAATAGTGAAGAGACATTGATCTTATTTCCATGGAAAATCAAAGAAATATGACACTCAAATCTTTTTACTTATACTTTTTTCTCCCATAGAAATAATTGTTTTCAGCCGTCCCAAAGTTCGATTTCACCAATTATGTCTACAATTCAGACCTTTGCGCTGTGAAATGCTGAGAGGACTTTTGTCGAGCGTTAAAGGAAAACAAGGATTTCAAAAATTCTCAAATAATTTGCAAGATATTTACTAGAACTTTTATATTTAGCTTCCTTTGCGATAACTGACTCAAGAATGTAGGTAAATATGTTTAAATTTCAGTAAGTTAAAATTGTTTGAAGGTCAATGGCTCATTATTTTATGTCAACTTCTAGAAAAATTTTAATGAGTAACTTTTTAATTATAAAATTTGTAAAACTTCGCAGATATATTTAAGCGTCAACAGACAGAACAATGCTAGCTGGAATCTTAAAATTAAAAAAAAAACAGTTCCATTTAATTCATAAAATAATTTTTTTGAATAGTTAATACGCACACACACACACACACACACACGCACGCACGCACGCACGCACGCACGCACGCACGCACGCACGCACGCACACACACACACACACACACACACACACACACACACACACACACACACACACACACACACACACACACACACACACACACATATATATAAGAGTCTTTTTGGAACTACCGTAAAAATAAACTCATGAAAAGATTTTTAATCCATTTTTCATAGGTCAAATTTCAGAATTAAGGCAAAGGGGCACCACCAAAATAGTTGCAAGAAAGAAGTAAAGAAGGAATGTCGAAATTCCCAAATCGATTCCAAGATATTTTTTAGTATTTGATTTCTACATTCAATTTTTAACTGCATTATTATCTCAAGAATGTGGGTAAATATATTTAAATTGCAGTAAGTTATTACTATCCAGAGGCTAGAAGCTTCCTATTTAGTGTTAATTTCTTTACAAATTTTAATGGTTGAGTTCCAATTATTGACTTTATATAGTTTTGATGATATACTGAAGCAAAATATGTCGGAGTTAGTGATAACTAGAAACTTAAAAATACAAATGCCATTGAATTCTTATAGTAGTTTTTTTTAATAGTCAGTAAATAAAGTTAACAAATGTAAAGCATTTTTTAAGTTGATATTTTTCAAGGAGGAAATTTCTGAATTAGTTAAACGGAGAACTACCAAATTTTTTTGTAGTTCCGTGTAGTTTTGTAGTTCTTTTGTATCAGCGCAACTAAGTGGTATGCATTTGTTTTGAAATTTTTAGGACATCAAAAATTTGAATACTACTGCTGAATTTTTGATTTAGCTTTATTGTTTCAATACATCACGTGCGTTTCCCTTTTTAGCATTTGTCGTACCTTCAAACAATGGTATGAGTTTGCCTTATTAAATAGAAATTACTATCTTCATTAACTAAAATAATCTTTCTAATGAATGGAATGATTATTATTTGGAATAATTTAAAGACATATTGAATATAAAAATTGTACATCAAACTATTAAATTTTAAATTTATTTCATATTCAGGAAGAAAAACATTACTCCCAGTATTTTTTAAAACTTTAATTATTAATCCTTTGTGTAATGGTAATAGTGAGCTACTAATTTAATTTATAAGCATTAGGGATTTTATAAATTTATTAGTATAAATACAAATGTCTTTGAAATGAGATATTTTGATTAGACACATTCGAATAAATTAAATCTTAAAGCCTTAGAGAATTTATTCAGAGTGAGAATTCATAAAAAAATTATTGCGTATATTTAAAAAATATTATATCCCCATTTTTTCTCATTAAAAAATTACAATATTTAAAGAGATTTGTCGCAAGGATATAGTTTTATTTCATCATCCGTTTACTAAAAAAACTAAGAGAGATTCCCGTATGAATTATAAAATTAATGGCTGGAACTATATTTAAGTTGGGTAAAAAAAATCAAGTTTTTGTTAAAGGATAAATTTGCTTGATGAAAGAAAGCAAAAAATACATTAATTTTTTGCATATTGCAATCAACATCCTGTTCAATTAGCATAAATTTTTGCTCCCATTTATGGGACAAAAAGGGTTTGGAATAGATAAAATGAGGAAGATTTCATATAAATTTCCACAATTTTTATTTATAAGCTCTGAAAATTTAATCAATGGTCAAATAATACAAATTTTCATATTATTATGCTGAAACTGATACATCATTCGTAAAGTTGATCTGATACTGAGATTTTCACATACAATTTGGAATTTTTCATAAATCCCTGATTTTTTTCTTCATACTGATTTCATTGTGCTAATATTATTGAGTTCGCTTAGCTCAGAGTTCCACTAAAATATGGTATAATGAAGCTTAGTTCTACTCTTATTAGAAAAACATGTTTCTTTCATTTCAAGATTCTGAGAGTTTCAGTGGAAAAGAACGCAAAATGGATTTTTTTAGAAAAATCCTATCAGGAAGTGGTTTTATAAAAGGAATTAATCATCTATAATACAATTATTGAGTCTAATTTGCATGCAGTTTTCTAAAATAAAATGCATGCATTTCTGGTTGAAGGTTAATAATAAAGAGCGAAACTGATTTCTCAAGAATAATTTTCAGTTAAATAATTAGAGAAGTTTTTTACTGTACGATAAAATTAACCTAAATTATAATTTAGATTTTTTTCGAGCCGTATTTAAGGTAATCAGGCCTTCTTATACATAATTAGAAAAACGTTATTGTTTAATGCTGAAATCGTGAAATGGAGCCGATGGTTGTTCGTAAAATAATGTAAAAAACTCATTTTGCATATTCAAAAAAAGTAAATAATAGATCATAGGTTACAAAGTTAATTGCTATACAGAAGTTGTTTTTATACGTTAACATTTTTATGCCTTATTAGTCATCATTAATAACCAACATTTTTCTATATATTCAAGTTAATTTTCTTTTTTGTGGGTCAAAAGCTCATATTTTGTGAATGCATGTATGGTTACGGTTTTTTAATAATTAATATAAATTAGATTATGGAATAAAATTTCATACTCATGTTGTTTACATACAATATAACTGAAAGCAAGGTATACTTTTTTTATCTATGGAACTACGGTAATTTTTTTCTTCCATTGCCTGCAAATTATTTAATTTTGTTTTAAACATGCTTCTTATGAAATTGTAAGAAACTAAGGAATAGCTCCATTTTTTCTCTTTTCAAGCAACGAGTTCCCTTTTGCATTATTTATTTTTATTCTAAGAATTTTTATTTTGTTGGTTTTAAAATCAACTTTTGGAATCTGTAACTTCAACATTTAATAATAATTCAAAAGTGCAAATGAGCTGTAATTTTGTTTAAATTTCCAGACACATTTTCTATTGAAAAAAAGAGAAAGTCTCTTACGTGCAATAAATAAAATTGAAAAAATATTATAATAAAACGTGCAATGAATAAAATTGTAAAAAAAAAAAAACAGCATTCCTATTAGAGCTTGCAAGAATACAAATCGTTTCCGAATTTTTGTCTTTTGACAGATCTTTTAAATAACCTGCTATTCTCACAAAAAGATTAATCGCACTTTTGCTATGTTTCTAAATCCATATATCCTTTATTACTTGCTTAAATCAAAACTCGGATTTGACAGATTTTCTATTAAAAGCAATAGCCTTCATGTGTCTCCATTTTGGCGACAATAACTAGCTTTTCCCTGAAGACACCAGCTGGCGCCAAAGGGATCAGCTCTGCAATGAGTTTCTATTCGACTAAAAAGAAAAATTGCAAAGAAAAGTAACGTTTTCATTCTATAACCATGTATAGTTACAAAATGAAGACAAGTTGGCGTGTATCTTGGCAAAACAAATTGAACTCCATTCTGTGGCATGCCATCAAAGAAGCAATCCGGAAGCTTTGGCGATGAGTTCACACGTGAAGAATAAGCAGCTTTGGATAAGCAATCGTATTTTATTAATGAGGATTCTCTTTGAGGGAAAAACACATAAAATTTTTTTGGCTTTGCGCGTTTTAGTTGGCGACAAATCCTTTCTTCTGTGTCCTTGTGTCATCCATTTCCATCTGGAACTTTTTTTCTTGAGATCTTTTTGTTACGTTTTGAGCTATATCGTGGTACATAAGGGCTTAAAGGATGGAATCAGGAATTCAAAAAATGCCAAATTTTTTTTTCATGCACACACAACATTTTAGACACACTTACGTTTTGACATGCATTATATGTTTTTCTTTTTTTCAAAGTTTTGTTGTTTATTTTTTCCTCAAGTTGTGTTTGTAGCATATTTATATGTGTGTCATATATACATAGACATACGTGATGTGTGTATACATATATATATCTTTTTTATTTGTTATATCCTCCGTTGGTTGATGTTTCTCTTTACAAATTCTTGAAAGTAAGTTGAGGAAAAAGGAGGGGTTGTTCACAATGGGTGTCGGGTTGCCAACATCTGGAGGATTAGTAGGGTGACGAGCGCCAGGTTCAGGAGTCCCAGATGAATTTCCGCTTGTTTTGCACCTGCGAGGGTAAAATAAAAGAACACTCTTTAAAAAAGAAAGCAGTGACGTGTGAATAAAAATAAAGGCAAACTCTAACAAAGGAGTTGAAATGTTTTTTATTCATTTCAACTTATTTCAAAAGAATTTAATCCTTGTCAGCTAAATCCACACTGGAATATAAATTGATTGAACTTACTCAGACAAGGATAACTCAGACACCAAAGAAATTTGAAGTATTTTAAAGCTCCAAGGATAACAAAAAACTTAATTTTTTTGAAATCCCTTATTTTATATTATTTATATATATCTTATACTATTTATGATGGGTGTCTCTTCAGTAATCTCAAAGCTTGGTAGTAAACTTGGCGATTTGACGACTTTGGCGACCAAATGGAAATTAATGGAAAAATTTAATTAATGAATTAATGTTTGTAAAAGAAACTATATTAGCATCAAGTGTCCTCAATTACAAGTTTGAAAAATGTATTTGAACTTGAGTAGACGAATAAAAAGTATTTTATAAACGATTGAAAGTTTGAACAAGGTATATAGATAAAGAGAGAGTGTGTGAACTAATATTAAGAATTGGAAAAAAAAAAAGCCCACCAACGCTCTATATTTGTTTCCATGATACTATTTATAAAAATGATATTCCGGTGTATTTTATAAAAAAATAAGGGAAATGTATTGTTTCCTTATGTAGTCTTGTATTCCTTTTATGATCCCAATTGCAAAGTGTGTTATTTAGTTCTCATATTCAGACATAGATGGCAGCTCAGGTCTCTTTCCTCTACTTTCGTTTGTTTTAACATTTACCGGTTCTGGGGGACAAAAAATTCTAAAACACGTGGAAGTTGCTTAGAAAGAAGGTGAATAGCATATAATATAGAATATAATTTTGAGTAACATAGAATTCATATAATATTGTTTTAGAATAAAGTAATGCTTATTAGCTACCTCAAATTTATCAATTCATAATAACATTTAATAATTGGATTGACAATAATGGAAAAACTAGAAGGTAGAAATTAATACATGAAATAGAATTAAGTAGATTTTAGGATGGCAAACGATAAAATTTAAAAAGTAGGATACATATATAAGATAAAATAAAGATTTTAAATATGCAACGAGAATAGTATTGTAACCTTCGAAATATTTGAGATAGAAGGACGAAATTTGGTAAATGGCTAATAAAACCTCAATTTTGGATATTTGAGGCGATTTTTGAATGAAATGTAAGAAACTGGGAAGCCTAAATTCGGCATTTGGTTATACCGCTACTTTGGCATTTTTTTTATCTGCATTCATTTACTTATATGTTAACATACTAACTCTATTACTGAATTTTAAAACGAAATTTTATGGCTTAAATTTTAGATTAGCTTTTAATTTTAAACTAAACCGGTTATAATAAAGATTGACTGTCAGTAAGCATGTTTGTAAGCAAAATCGAGGGTAATCAGTCTGAAAGAAGAGGTCGAAAATACAAACTAGGTTCTTTTCATTGTATTTAGATACCAAATGATAGGAAATATATTAACACAAAAACCACGGCATCTTATTATAATAGACTTCTCCCTTCACTAATAGTTAGAAAATTATAAAATCATTAAGATACTTTTTCTCCTTTTAGCTACTGATATTTTTACTTGTAATGAAGAACAATATTTAATTTTTTAAATATTGCATGCTATAATTCCGATAGCAAAATTCATGTTTTATTCATCTGCAAATCTTTTATCTGTTTTGATTTGAAGTAACGTCATTATTTTGTGTTTGGTTTAGTTCAACTAGAATTGCTTTGTCTAAGAAATCAATGCATATTGCATCAATATATTAACCATATTTCTAAACCTAAAAATCGCATTGCTTTATTTTTCAACTAATTTTTCATTGACTTGAATACAAACAGTGAGGGATGAAGGCTGTTATCACAAAGGAACCAAATAGTTACTGTTAGTCAATTTCAAAATGCTCGAGGGATTGAACGAAAATGCTAAGATGCTGTTTGTTTGAGAGCTTGAGATAAAAGGAAGGCAAAAGAGATATACTGTTGTTCGATGTTGAGTTTTTTCCAGAGTGCTTTTCTGCAGGCTGTATATTTTGGGCATTTTAACAAGATGCAGAAAATGTTGTCTTCATTACATATGATGCACAAGTGGTTATCTGAGAGATTGAATCTGTGAAGAAGACTTGGAGTGATGATCATTTTACAAATCACCCGTGCAATTTTTCATAGTAACGCAAAGAGCTCGGAAATAATAATTACATTCTATTGCATTTTGAAAATAGTTTGCTATATATCAATGAACAATTTTTAGTAAATATTTTTATGGATTTTCCGATAATTTCACTTAAATATGTAAAACTGAAGTAAATTTTCGATTTTTCTTTTAAGTTATTTTAATCTTATCGCTTGTAAAATAATTAGTAGGAAATTGATTAAATTTGCTCCTGAAATTAAATTGAACATTAAAGGGTTATATATAAATGTGAAACTTTATAAAAATCAAATTTTGTGTATAACGAATCTCTCTGAATATTATTAATTCCTATGAAATGGCTTTAATTTTCTTTCGATTAAAAATAAAGTTTCAAATACTTTTTTGAACTTATCCTCTTTCAACACGTACATATGCCCAAAGTAGTGGTAGTAAAAAAAATAGAATCTGAAAGCCATAGTATGGTGGGAAACAAAATTAGAATCTGAAAGCTATAGTATATTACTCTCCCCATTCATTGCAGTAGTGGTCCCACAATGATGTTCTACATAATTAATGATGGGGTTGATAACCATTTGAATTTTTAATGCTGCCTACTGTTATGGGGATGAGAAGGTCGTTGGAAACATGTCTCCAAAGTGCAGACGCTTTTAATTGGTTGATTTGCATTATCGTCTGCATTAGAATTGCAAAGTGAGCGCTTTACAATGACTCCGGGCTGTTCCTAAGGGAGACGCCAAGGATATTCTATCTAATAATTTTTGATGGAGGTTGGCTTGAATTGTGAACCCATGGTCTACATTATTTAGAGACGAATCTATAGTAGTATTGAACATTGATAATATTCGAATTTTATACGCATAGGGCCAGAAAGATTTCATCAGTATAAATAAAAATGAATTTTTGTTTGTATGTCTCTTATGGGCTACCGTATCGCTCCCCGATACCGATAAAACTTCGACTACTTGTTAATTGCTGTTACGGGATGGTTAAAGAGATAATACAATTATCTAAAGTATAAAAACGGTTTTCAGATCTATTTACCACATTTATTAACTATGGATCCGCCACCAAATATCACTGCAGATTCAGTAAAAATGCTAAATTCAAGCTAATCGTTAATATTTCGTAGCCATTGTAAGTAAATATAATGTGAGTCGTTCTCTGAGGTAACAACTTTAATTGTGAGAGAAAGTTTCAGGGGAAACAATACTATAGGTTTGAAAGTTTAAAAAAACATTTAATAAAATTTTAGCATTTATGGCAGTAACTTCCGAAAATATTATAGTACAAATACTTTTGAAACATCTTAGTTTTCAAAAAAATTATCTTTTAAACTATATTAAAATTTTTATAGATCTATATTTGATCAATTTTAAAACAAGATGCTTTAATCGCATTTTCTAACATTAAACTTGAGAATTCTGAACGAATTTAAGCGAATCACGAGATATAATAAATAGTTTCTTTCATTTTATGCTTCTACTTTATGTATCTTTCAATTTCAATGAATGTATTCATTGCCGACAAGAAAATTAATATCCTTCATCCTATCATTCTCAATTAAACAAGATAACTATTCCAAATTCCAAATGATATTTCCAAGATTATTTCTCGTATGGCAGCAACACGCTGGGTACTAGCGAATAGTACATAAATGTTATAAACCAATAAAATTATACGTTATTAATCAATTTGATTTAAGGGAATTAGAAAGTTTTGATACGAAATTTATTGGAATTTTATCTGTTATATATCATATTTAATATATGTAATCTGGCTCATACATACTTTTTTTCAAAATGAAGTCTAATAACAATACGCTCTTAGAAATATTTGGCTTTCGTTGAAAATCTATCCATTTTTATACTGTTATTTTCAAATCGATAAAAAAATTTAATACAGGTCAAAAAATAAAATTTTTAAAATTAATATTATTAGGAAAATAATTTTGCATAAATTTTCACCAAATCAGCAAAGTGAATAACAAATATTTTCACAGTGATCATAGTGTAATTATTTTCAATTTAATGTACTTAAAATTAAAAAAATGGCAATTTTATAAAATGCAGAAGCCTGAAAAACACATGATATTTTTAACTACACATTTTATCATGACAATTAAAAATGCCCAATACTTATAAATATTACAGAAAAAATTTCATATTATTGCAATAAATAAAAACTTACATTAATTATATTATTAAAGAAAAAAACCACGTTTAGAAAAAAAGTGCAAATACCTATACAACTACGTACTAAATGCAAATACTATAATACTAAATACCTATAAAAAAAGTGCAAATACCCTAATACTAACTACCTTTTAAAAACTGAAATTCTGAGTTTTCCATTTGGTAAATTTATATTTTTCTATAATCAGTAAAATTTTCTTATTTTTCATGAATTTCTTGTATTAGTTGTACTTGGGGAGGCACATCAGAGGGTGTTGCAGACCAAAACTTTCTCGCATCCATCTAATAAACATGTTACTCAAAAAAATGCCTTTGTTACGGAATATAAACTTTTCGCATGATCTTAGCGTTTTTACTGAATCTATAGAGCCATCTCATGCTAGTTTACGTGCAATTAATCTTCTACACACCGATAATACACTCATTCCCATAAATTAAGAATACACTCAGAGTCAACTCGAACACTAAATACATAAAACACCAGTAAAATGACTACACACATTTTCAAAATTATTTACAAACTGTAAGAAGCCACCAGATGACATCGATAGTACATCATAATGACGAGATTATGAGAGAGTGATATATAAAGAATGTAGGTACATCAGCAAAATAGTTTTCAAGCGCTTCATAAGCCTTTCATTGCAGTAACCACATAGTTATGACACAAAGGACGCATTTGATGATTTTTTACATGGTAGGATCATTTGTCGTTTAGAATGTGGGCGTTACCACCTGGAAGTATACGAGGAACTTAGAATCTACAAGAATGTCGTCTCAAGGCTTTGGAAACGATTCCAAGGTGATAGTAATGTGAGTAGACGTTACAGCACAGGTCACCATAAAGTTAAAACGCCGAATGAGGACCGGTATTTGACAGTTACTGCTAAAGAAATAGATGGAGAACAGCCACAGACCTGTCTCGTCAGCTCTTCTCAGCTACGTGTACGACATTTTCAATGCATATCGCTTACAGATGCTTAAGGCAGATTAGTCTATATACTCGTAGATCTGTTAGATTATTTTAAGTACTGCAAATCATTGTCTCCTGCAATTAGCTGGGAGTAGAGAAACATACATTGTGGGCACCGCAATAGTGGGTTTGTGTGATGTTTTATGGTGAGTTTAGGTTTAGCTTGTAATACGATTCTCGCCGGACTTTCATATGGAGAGCTTCTGTTATCGCCAAGAGAACATCATTGAAAGACACCTATATATTGGCGTAGGATTGGATGTTTGGGGAGGAATTATTCAAGAAGTTCCAGAACTGGCCTGTATGGAAAATTGGAACCATGACAGGCTAAATCTATCAGGACGTCATTCTGGAATAACATGTACATTTGTTTCGGGGTGCAATAGGCACAGAATTCGTATTTATTGATGGCAAGGTCGTCCTTCTCATGAAAACATTGTAAATGAATGCCATCGATTGAAGGATATCACTCGTATGGACTGGGCATCATTCTCATCGGAATTAATCCAGTATAGAATTTGTGGGACATACTTGGCTTGGAGTTACAATCCGGCAACCACCTCCTACATGTCTGATGCAACTTGTAACTTTATTATTTACAAGCTATTCTATTCAAAATCTGTGATGGACATTCTTTTTGCTATCTATTCTATATACATATTTATTATTTCTTGAGAATAATGCAATGTTTATGAACTCTATTTGATGTCTCTCTTTTGCGTTTCCATCCCATATTTTATTTTTACTCCTAAAATTACGCTTTTCTGAGCCTGACATACTTTTAAGGCGAGCTCATACGAGGCTAACTTGCGAGCAATAGAAGATAACACCTTCTTCCGAAAAATCACATGACCACAGCAGGACAATGGCAAATAATTGTCCCGTAGGGACAACCGCTGGACATTGTCCCAACGACGTTGTCTCAACTGTTCATACGAGGACAATACAGGGACAACTGTAGAGAGGCAACGATTGTGCCCAAAAATTAGCCTCATGTGAATCCACTTTTACAGTTTCTAGACCTCTTGCAATATCTTGAAAGTTCATTTATGTAAATAAGTAAGGTTGGAAGAAAAACGGAGTTTAAGAAAATTCTCCTCTTTGATTGAAATAAACGTTGGAGTTTTATTTTAGATCTGATCCCTGAAACTCCCTTACCTGTAGCTCTGATTTCCTTTATCGTCACTGCGTGAATGTGGTTGATGGTGGCCACGCACTTGAGAATGACCTTTCCGTTATGCAGAACATCCGGTTTGAGGCGGAATCTGAGGGCGAGGCTCGTGCTCTCCAGTTGGTCCGGGTACACCACCGTCTCCTGGTCAGCCAGCTCGGACTGCGCCTGAAAGATGAAAGGACGGTCAATCAGTTACGCACGCATTTCACTGACAATCGTCTTTCTTTCTTTTTTCTTTTTTTAATTCCTCAAATTAATTCACATTATCCCTTTATTAATGCATTTTATTCAGCCACTCAAGTTTAAATACATTTTGTTTAAAACTTGTAGTGGATGACACTTGATTTGAATAATTAAAAAAATATTAATTCATTAATTAAATTTTTCCTGTAATTTCTATTTGATCGTCAAATACGTCACCAAGTTCCGACATTACTGACGTGAAATCCGATCATAAATCGATGTTTATAAATAATATAAGAAAATAAGTAGTAATTGAATTTAAAAATTTATTTATGTTGCTTGTTTTTAAACATAAGTAATCCTTTAAAATGAATAACTGTAGCAAAAAAAGTGGAAAGGGAAACAAAATTTATGATATGAAATATATTAGCAATCCATCTGCCGTCGTCCTGGCCTAGGGCTATTGCGTCTTCACCGTTGTCTAGGCGTCATGTGTTCGAGTCCTAGCTCAGGCAGGGTTGTTCTTCCCTTGTGTTCTATCTGTGAGATGCGTGAGCTCCGCCCCCCCCCCCCTCCTATAAAAAGGGGTTGGCAAGCGAATGTGTGTGTGTCGTCTTTTAAGATAGACGCAATACTTCTGCATTCGGGTAGTGGATGACACTTGATGTTAATACAGTTTTTTTTCAAACATTAATTAATTAAAATTTTCCAGTAATTTATATTTTGTCGCCAAATGATCGCCAAGCTCTGAGACTACTGACGCGACACCCGATCATAAATAATATAAGATGATAAAAGATATACATAAATAATATAAGAAAGTAAGCAGGGAATTGAATTTATATACATATATCACTTGTTTTATGTATGAAATTTATACTAAATACACAATTTTGAATCTTATGTAACTATTTTAGTCATTTTGTATATGTACTGGGAGAGTTTGCCTTTCGTATACCATACGATTTGACATTTCCTCCAGTAAAATATGAAGCAAAACATACTCAAAATAATATGTCAAGAATATAAATATAAATTGGCAATCAAATCCAAAGTTATGTCAAGTAGAAATTAAAAAAAAAACTAATTTGAATTCTAATTAAATTTTAATGCAATACCTGTATATAAAATTAGGTGCAGAAGCTCAGTAGTTTATACTTTAATGAAAGGATAAACAAAGTCAGCATGCATTTTAGAAATGAATCCAAATTTTAAAAATTCATAGATTTTTCCAAGATACGAAAAGGTTGCTTTTATTTGCTTGCTATTTGATTCATTCAATTGGAAGCAAGTTTTAATGCCATTTATAATCTTAAGCATTAAAATGTTTCCATTAACAGCTGGCGCCACAGTTAAAACTTTGTTTTAATCAGTTTCCACCCCAGTTTAAATTCTTACATGCAGAATTAAAACCATCTAAGTACAAACGAAACAACCCCTTCATCAAGATATGGGTTCTTTTTTCTTTTATTATTGCAACTATGCAACTAATTAAACGCTTTTCGTCTTTACAATTTAATTATTAATTAGTCAGCAGCTAAAGTAGTGATCCGAAAGCCGGCAGTGAAAAAAAAAATATATTTCAAACTCTAATTTCTCAATAAATTAAAGGAAGAATGGTTCTTTAATGTGAAGTATGTTCCAAAGCTAACATTAAAGAATGAACAAAATTGCCGGTTGTTTTAAATTAATGAGATAAATAAGATTACTGAACAAAAACATTGGAGTCAAATCGTTAAAGGCAACAAACTGTGCTTGAATGTGGGATATAAATTTCAGCTGTTTTTAGAAACAAATTAACCAGTTAATTCAGCTGAAATTTGCGCATCGTTTCACAGATATGAGTAACCAGCAGTCAAGAAATAGTAAATTAATTTTTTTTGTTTGGGGTAAGCATCTGGTTTGAAGTTATTTATATTTTCTTAAAATACTTGTTAAATAAGTTTTTGCTCTGTTTAGTAAAATATGGGTTTGCATTTCTTTAATATATAGCTTTCCTTATATTCATAGCATACACACAAAAAAAAATGAATTACAATCGTCTAAAAATTCTGTTTAAATAATTTGATAAATTTCCTGAAATCTTTTATTCCGTGGAATTGCATCTATCTTTCAATTTATGAGCACGATAATTCAGAAGCACAATCAATTACTGATATGGAATACAATATGTGACATTTCCATAAGACACGCATATTTTTATAGAATACTAGTTGGTACCAGGTGGATTGCTGCCACCGAAAAAATAATACTAAGTGTAATCAATCAATAATTTGGCAATGTTTTATCGAAAAAAGATGAACGGTACGACAATATATAAAATACGAACGAACGAACAACTATCCTTTTTTATATATTAGATTTGTATATTCTTTTAGAATTGCAAAGTTTGATGTTCTCTCAGAATGGTAATGAAAGAAACTATTTATTGTACCTTGTGATTTGTTCAATATTCGTACAGAATTCTCAAGTTTAATTTTGGAAAATGCGATTAAAATATCTTCTTTTAAAACTGATTAAACATCGAAAATATATTTATACCATAAAATCGCTAATATAGTTGAAAAGATAATTTTTTGAAAATTAAGGTGGTGCAAAGTTATTTGTGCTATAACAATTTTTGGAACTTACTACGGAAAACGCTAAAGTGTAATTGAAATTTTAAACACCCACTATTGGTCTCCCGAAAATTTTCTCGCATAAACTGTAATTAAGTTGTTACCTCTGAGAAAGTATTGCATGGCATTTGTATACAATAGTTATATAATTTTAACTTGGATTTAGCATTTCTACTGAATCTATTTGTGTTTCCTCACCGAGTTATCTGGAGATTAATCCTTGGTAAACAGATGCGGTAGAAATCCGAATTTATTAAAAAAATATATAAAATTGCACTATGCCTGTATCCATCCCGTACATGTAAGCAATAAACCGACCAAGTTCCATCGCAATCGAATGACCGGTTTAGGAAGGCATAATAGACATAGACAAACGTTCATTTCTATTTATATAGATTGGCGGGTATCTCTGAGCAAGAACTCTTACTAAGTTCAGTAATGTCCTTATAAACACAAATTCAGATGAAATTCAATAAATACAAATAATGTTACGATAAACATATATTGTTCAATAGAGTGTTCAAAGAAGTTGTTGATAAGAACACATTTATTGACAGGAGAATATTTGTTTAGTAATTTTCTGCATTGCTCCGTAAAATACGAATATGTATTTCTTTGATATATAACTTTTCTTGCAATCAAAATATAAATACAATAAGCATATAGTGGTCTTAAAATTAAACTTCAAGAGTTTGCTAAACTTCCTGATTTAAAATTTCTTTGATCCCCTGGAATCTTGCCAGTCTTTTAATCTGTGAACAGAATAATAATTCAGAAGCACAATCAGTACTGATAAAAAATTTAGTATGTGAGCCCTTCAATCAAATCTGAAGATCTCTATCAAAAATTGATGAATATCTGTTAGCAAGAAGTTTTGCTATTCATTCATTAATCCCAATATAAACACAAGAATGGAAAAAATATTAAATTAAATATATTCGCATAATGTTACGATAAATAGATATTGTTCTATAGACACTTCAAAGAAATTAAAGTCATCGATGAAAAAGGCATTTATCAACGAGGATGTTTCGGAGTTTGATACATTTATAATATACTTTCTTAAAATATTTGTATAATAAATTTCTGTTCTTATCTGTAAATTATAAGTATGCACTTTTTAAATATATAGCTTCTCTTATATTCAAAATAAACCAAAAAAGCAGTATTTTGGTCTAAAATTTTAATTTACGAATTTTATAAATCACGTGATTTTAGATTTCTTATATTCCATGGAATCGTGTTTATCTTTCAATCCACGAACATGATAATTAAGAAGTACAATAAGTTACTGACGTCAAATTCAATATATTGACTTTTCATCAAAGTTGCAGATCTTTATCGAATATTGGCAGATATCTTTGAAACAGAATTCTCATTCCGTCCATCAATGCTGTTATAAGCACAATTAAAGAATGAAAAAATACCGATGAAATTAGATATAAATACACAATTTCACAATGAAATGAAAATATTCTTTAAAGTTTTGAAAGATTAAAGTCTTTGATAAAGAGACATAACTCAATTTATTGTTTTTACAAGTTACAACAAAAACAAAAAAATTGCTAAATTGATATGGAATAATAAAATTACACATTAAACTGCATTAAATATTAATTTACTTTAGAATATGTGTATCTCTGTATTTCATAAATCTTATTTTCACCTCTATATTTTCAATCAAAATTAATGTAAATTAACAACTTTTAAATTTAAACAATCATTCCTCACCATGGATTTAAACAGGATTTAAAAACTATCGAAACTCCAAACGTTTCCAAAATTCAGAAACCGTCTTACATAAAAGTAATTAATATTCAAATTAATATATATATAATTTAACAGCTTTTAAATTTGAAAAACCATTTCTCATCCTGGATATAAATATGATTTAAAAACTATCAGACCTCCAATCTCTCAAATTTTTCCAAAATTCAAAAACACTCATGCATAAGAATAACAAATATTCAGAATTAAAATATATATAATTTAACAGCTGTTAAATTTGAAAAACCATTACTCAACACGGATTTAAAGAGGATTTAAAAACAATCAGACCTCCAAACATTTCCAAAATTCAAAAACATTCATGCATAAGAATAATAAACATTCAAAGTTAATATACATAATTTAACAACTTTTAAATAAAAAAAAGGATTCATGAACATGGATTTACAAACTATCAGACGTCCAATCCCTCAAACTTTTTCAAAGTTCAAAAACACTCTCTGGCTGAAACACTTCACGAACCAGATGACTTTAAAACACCATTCATATCACTTCTATATACTCTGCATGCACATATCTCCATTTCTTATGGACCTCCTTAAAACCTCCTCAAATGCTCCCTATTCCCCTTTTTTTAAAACGAAAAAACCCTTCATAACATCTCATATTCCATGGAAAAAAGGATAAAAACATCTTACACTGTCATACTTCAGGAACTTTTATTCTTTTCAAAAGTTTCGCGTGGACGGGTTTTTAGAAGAAGGCTAGAAGCAGTGGTAATGGTTACCCGTGCCCTTTCATATAGCGGGCTATATGAAAAATTTAGGGTATATGTCTTGCATCTTTTCAATTTCGGTTCCCATAATCCGCAAATAAACACAGGTTTCGCTTACAGTTCTATACGGATGCATTTATTGTGCTGGCTGTGGTTGGTACTTTTTTTTCGTGTGTTTATCATCTTTAAAAGGTTTCTCATCTTTCCTTTAGATGCGAGTATATAAAGTCATATTTCATTTTATGAAATTTCACTCGTGGGTTTGTTTGAAAAGCAGATATGTCTATTTTATAGAAATGCGAAAGGTTTTCGAAGAAGTGGGGATAGTGGAAAATGAGAACTCCTTTGACGTGCAATGGAATTCCAGTAATAGATTTCCCCCTGTTAGGGATAAATATCAAGATGCTGCAACTAGTCGAAGCAGTAACTACGTTATAAATACATTCACTGGAAGCAAGAAATGACTTGATTCATTTTTGTCTAAATATACATGGCTTGGATTACATGTTCCCTAAATATTTTATCTTCATATTAAATGCATTATAGAGTTTGATTTTGCTTTTTTTGATCGAGTAAAATTTCTTTCAAAAAAAAAAAAAGGAAGGGCCACGTTTGCCTGATGGTAAGGTCTCGGCTTTGAAACCGGAAAGTTTTAGGCTCACACCCCGATTCCACCGAAAAACCGTCGCGCAATGAGATCTTGTACAAGTTAAAAAATTCCTAGCGAAACAACCTCCAACTAGTGTGGTGAGGGGGTACCAATTTAGGTGTCGCCTTCGTCATCTGACAGCAGTTCAGAATTACGAATCCGGCACAAAATAGCCGTAGAGTCATTTAAAAAAGGAACGTTAATATAAATAACAAAGAAAAATCGACATTGCCGTTAATATTCCTAAATCCTTCTACAGGAAGATTATGAGAGAAAAATATGTTGGAGATTTGGAATAAAGAATACCTCATTTTAAATAAAGAAAGCCTAACAAAGATTTTTTTCCCATCCAGATTATCATGCCATCATTTTTATACAATTTATAGAATAACTCAATTTCTCACTGGTCATGGCAACTTTAAAAGTTACCTATATGAATTTCACTTGTCTCCATCATCTTCCTGTGATTGTAACATTGGCGGCGAGGAAAATGCTGGACATATGTTCCTTGTTCTAAGTTTGCATGAGCAAGACAGAACCTAAGACTGGCTCTCTAAGCCATGAATATAAAATTGCCTACAGATTATCATCAGCTTGTTTCCACCAGAAGTGCTCTTGAAACTTTTTGTAAATTTATTATTGACACCTGTTAAATTTTTTTATTCTTAACATATTTTCTTATTTTATTTTATTCTTATATTAATCCTTCATAACTGTTAAATTTTCTTAATTTCTTTTGTTATATGTTGAATACTTACTTCTTTAATTCCGCGTGATACTTTGTGGTGAATGGGAATGAATTGAATTTCATAAATGCTTCAATAATACATATATATACATATGAATAGCAGAACTGCCGTTGCTGTTGTTACTTATCCCCCTGGTGTAGGAAATGCTACATCAGATCCAAAAGGCCTCGACACTCCAGATCCTCATAGATCAGATTCTACTCATCCCACAGAAAAAAGTAGAGTCTCTTAGAGAACTTTGACCCTTCTTACCTTGTCCAAAGAAACTGGAAGACTAAGATTTACTGCGATAATGGATTTTGGCAATTCTTAGAATAGGTGATTATTTGTCTCCAAATTTTTTACAAAAACCAGAATGAAGAAAAGTCACTCTAAATAAAATGGCAATGCAAACGTATAACTCCAATTATTTTAAATTTATGTTAATCTCAAAGTGATTAAAACAGGTTTTAACGTTTTAAAATCCATTTCTAAAGCAAATGATTTTTATTTATTTACGTTTCCTTAAAATATAATTGGTAATATATTGTTGAAAATACAAAATGGATAAGTAACATTAAAAAAAGTTTAATAAATTACTTTAAAATCATATCATAATTTTTAAACTACTTTCACCATCATTTACTAAAATTATATTACTTAACCCCATTTCGCGTATTTATTTAAACTGGATAAGATTTTGATTTTATTAAGTTAATGATCCATTTTGAACTTTCAAGAGTATATAACTAATGGAGGTTTAAAGAATCCTGTAAAGAAATAAATGATTAACATAGAAATCTATATAAGAAATGAAAAAAGCTGTTTCAATCGCTCTGAGAATTAAAAATTGCTTATTTTTAAAATAACTAAGCAAATATGTTTAAATAAACATAGTAAATAGGTTTAAATAATAAGACTTTAAACATATTTGCTTAATTATTTTTAAAAGTGAATAATATTCAATAATATGCGATTGAAACAGCACTTTCCTTTTTTCATATTGATTTCTAAATGAAAATTATTTATTTAGGTTTTCTTGAAACTCTACTGGTTTTATACATTCTTGAAAGTACAAAAGGGATAATAAACATAACAAAAATTATAATTTAACGATTTAAAAATCATATCTACTTAGAATCTTATTAACCAGTTGAGATAGAAAGACCTGTCCTGCACGTCGAGATGCTTTTGTCAAAAAATCGTCAATGACATCATCATTCGTCAATTTTGCCAAAAAAATCGCCATAAAAGCAAGAATGATGGCGAACCGTCGACTGAGATTGTTTACCGGAGTTCAGCCTTTGGAAGAAACTTAATTCATTTAGAACAAATGAATCCAGATTTCTATAAGGTATCGAATACTTTGTGTGGCCTCGCTGCATATTAAATTGGACTGTTTTATCAAAATTACCAGTGAATTTATAATCGCAGCAAGTGGTTAATACATTAAATAGAAGATATGAATCTTTCTCCCGATTCCTGTATTGTATTGAATACTTTTTGTGACTTCGGTGTGTATTAAATTGGACTGTTTTGTCAAAATAACAATTGAATTTATTGCTACAGAAAGTGATTAATACATCAATTTTGAATTCATACCTTTATTATAACCTTTATTTTCATAAAGACTTTTTTCATTTTGAAACTTAAAACGGGTCAACTTTTAAAACAAACCAAAATCAAATGAAAGTAGTATCTTATTCTTTATACCAACTTAAACAATTTCCAAAATAAATGGTTCAAAGAAGCATCTAACCTTCTTAAAAACAGAAATTCTCGTTTTCTTTAAAAAATCATGAGGGACTTCATAAGAAAATAAACAAGCTAAATTAGATCGTATTTTTCGCACGTTGACTTAAACCACACCATCAGCGTGTACCAAAATCCCAATTCATAGGGCCCAAAGAACATATCCTAAGGTTATTATGGTGGTATCCTTAAATGCACTGAAAACAAGATATAAAATAACCTTGGTATGAAAGGGACAGGAAACATGCTCGAAATATTCCCTTTAAAATATTCCGGAGACTATTTTTTTCTTACTTCAAAGGTTTTTCTGATATGAAAAGAGGATATATTTAATGTTTAAAGCAAGGTTTTATTTTCAAGTACAGTGGAAAGATATTACCTTCTATCCGAGGCCGTTACTTATATTCATGACTTTTTTTTAGTGTTTGTATCATATAAAGAAAGTCTTTTAAAAGCAGTGCAATGTGAAGCCAGAAAAAATTTCCAGGGATTTTTATAATCTTTTTTTTTCTCTTCTGGTTAAATAGTACAGGAACTGAAGGTCAGTTCTCTGTGGTCTTGAAATTTTTGTTATATTTTTTTAGAGATGTGGAGGTAGAAACTGTAGACGCGTGAAGAATTCATGGCAGTAGGGTAAGAGAAGAGATATATACAAAAAAATTCAATTTGTGTTTTATTGGAGGATTTTTTGAAGATTTTGAAAATAACTTTTGAAATTATATAAAAGTAATGGACAGTAAAATGATAAATAAATAAATTTGAATATAATAAATCTTTCTCCATATTATAAAATATTGCCTTTATACAGAACATCCAGATTATTTATCATTGATGAAGTATACGTATATTATATTAGGAGTTTATTGAAGTATATCTATGTTAATGTTTTTTGCGTGTATTAGTGATCTATAGGTCAGGACAATTAACATAGGCTATAAATTACAACAGGCATATAATTTGGAGAGTTAAAATGTGTACCTCATAGGAATTAAAAAATCTAATTAAAATCAAGTAAACTTTTTTGTTTAGCAATATTTAAATTTTTTCATCTTCTAAAAATCTGAAAATTTATCTTTTCAATGATGTTAGTCTTTTCTTTCTATAACATAATTTTTTAAATGTAAGCATTGCATCTTATTCATTTTGTGATTGATAAATATCGAGTCACTTGATACGTGTACATCTGAGGTTTGTTTTGCCAATCTTGTTGGAAATAATTAATGAAAATTATTATTCTTATGCTGTAATATGTATTTATATTACACTTGACAATGAAAAGGTATAAATTTGCAAATTTTGATACCTCGAGAAGAAATTTATCTATACATTTATACATTTAAAAATTAACTTTATAGAAATGTCAGGCATAATTTGAAAGAATTCAAGTATTCGTATCCACTTAAGAAATTTTAGGTTAAAAATTTACATTGGACAACTATACATTATTTTACTTACTTATTTATTTATTATTAAATTATTATTTTATAAGCGAGGCCCTATATATATAATATAATAAACTTCTTAAATGCGTTTTTTAAGGAGCGAATTTTTCCACAATTCTACGGTACTAGTATTAATATTACAGATATTTAAATTAAATTTATAATTAGTGCTCTTTTAGTTATACATAATGTAATGAACTATGTATTTAATGGTGAATGCTCTAAAAGTATATTTATGATTGTTTAGTGTAAATACTATTGAAAAATTTTCAAAAAATTCAAAGAAAATTATATATTTTACTCAATTTAAAAAAAACTGATTATCGTTCTTAGATAATAGTTAGTTTCTATCTGAGATATGTTACACATGTATTGTTACTAAAAAATGTGTAAGAATTTTTTTTTAGAGTAATCCTAGTTTTAGAAAATCGAATGCTAAATTTACATCAAAATATACTTTTTTCTTCAAAAGCTAGATCTACATTTAAATAATTTCACATCTATTCCTTATTTTAACCTTATATTGATAAAAAAGATATTATTATTATTTTGAAAAACTCCCTTTGAACCTAGTTGGATACCTTTAAAATGACGATGAGTATTGCGAAAAAAACTTCTATATAATAGATATGACTGCATTGGATATAATAAAAGCTGAAAACATGGCTTAATCTTCGTAGCTACATATAATTTTAGTGCGTATAGCCTTTATAAATATGTAATATTGCAAATAATCTGCATCCATAAAAGCTGACAAAAGCAATAAAATTGCATTCGAGGCCTCTTTGATGTTCTCCGGATATGAAAAGTTCATCTTTTAAGGATAAAGACTGTCTGCAATCTAAGTGCAAGTTACCTATTCTCGATTCATAACTATGTAGCATACATCACATCTGGATTATCACCATACAAGTATATCTGGGAATTTGTGCAGATTTTTTTTTATTTCGATTTTGGATATTCTTTCTTGGTAGTATCTCAATCTGAATTTTTATAATGCATTTATCACTGCAATTATAGTCGTTTCCTAAAACTGTTATTTCTAGTGTTTTAATTAGTGTTAACCATTGCGAATTATTTTTAAAAAAATAGATTAAATCTCAGTGAACATAGATGAGATTTCAAATAATTTTTTAGATAGATATTTCTTTTTTTAAGAATAGGTAAGAAAGATATTACTGGGAAAATTTTTTAAGTCATTACAAGACAAGATCCACTTTTTATTACAACAGTCTGCAGATTTATATATTTTTATCTATCATCGTTGTTAACCAGTATATCTATCGCACAGGTGCTGACATAATTGGTAAAATGAAGAATACCGACTATTTAGATAGTTCTTAATGTAAATATAGGTACGGTATAAAAGCCATTATTTAATACCAATCTAATTTGACTTTTTTCCATTACACCTTAAAGAAAAAAAAGCTTAAATTCGAACTTCCAAACTTAAATATTTCAGTATAATAATATTAAACTTTTCATACTTCATGTAAAACTATACAAGTTTTAAAATATTATGCTTTCTTATTTTAAATCACTCAATTTCAATATTAAACAACATATAATATTGCGTAAGCATTCTGTCTGACTATTCTATGTGTAACGAATTTTGCCAGTATAATATTAAAATCTAATGTTAAAATACACCCAATATCTTTAAAAAAAGACAAAAATGCTTTTAGAATTTAGAATTTATAGGGCATATTTTCAAGAATTTAAGTTTGAATATGTTATTATTCAGAGCCAAATCAGAACTATTGAAAATTTTTGGTATTTTTAAAAAACGATTATCGTTATAAAATGACCAATGAAATCATTTTAGTAATAAAAACACACACACAGAGTAAGAAATAGATTGTTGCTATAACCTTTAATTTACATACTTATAAATGTTATATTTTCATAATGTAAAACCTGAAGCAAATTTTTTCCAAATATGATAATTCGGTTTCGATCAACTTAGAGATGAATTTCAAATTCGTTCGCCTCTTGTAAACAAACGAAGCACAGAATATACATTTTCTGCTACACACAATATTGACTAATATGTATACAATGAAACTAAAATTTCAGGCGTAGTAAATATATTTTAGTGGTGCACAAAAATTTCCAAATTCCTTAATAGGGATCGTGATAGCTAATGAATTGACCCGTTACTGGAGACGGGAGTCAAAATAACTTTATTAATGGCCTACGACTATCATTGGGTTTTTGACAGTGAATACTGTCAACTCCCCAATATCCTCAAGTAGTTCATTTACTAGTATGTTGGCAAAAAATCCAATTTGTATATAATCGATTTGTTCATTTCCTAAGTCTGCATTGCTGTTAATAGAGTCATTAACTCCGCATCTCGGAAACTATATTTGAAAAATATAAAGTATCAATTAATTCCCATATATTTCGCATTGCAATTCATACGATATTCTTCATTTTTACATTTAAATTCAAACAATAGTGTCATCCCACAATATTTAAACGAAATGAGTAGTCTCATCAAAAGATTGTTTTGTCTTTCTAATTGGATCTTTCTATCATTTAATATTCTGAAGATTTTTGGGCATTACATAATTTCCAGGACAAATTCTACTGCTCTTTATACCAGACAAAAAATTGCAATGCAAGTCTTTTTGACACCATGTCTCTGACCGGTTGAGGAAATTCAAGTCTACTGTTACGGGTTAAATTTTATGTCTAATTTATTCAATGTACGAAACTAAGTATTCATAAGATAATAGAAGGCGTATAAAAGTCTTCAATTTAGTTTTCTTAGTCTCTTATTCCATATAATCTATTCTATACCCATTCTTTAGTGAGAGTTAGAGATCTCACTACCATAAGTCAATGAAGAAATTTTTTTAAGGATCTCTAAGGATCGGAGAAGCTATTGCTTCACCATTAATTCTCCCCGCTTCTTTGGCGGGAAAAAAGAAGTGTTAGGGCAGATTCGAAATTAATCACACGAATTCTTCCTGAATATCCTCAAGTGATAAATATCACGTGACTACACACTTTGCTTTCGCAACCGCAAAGGCAGTGAAAAAGAACCTCGAAGATCTAATAGCCCAAGCGCTAGAAAGAAGAAGAAAGTGCATTTTTTGGACCTTGCTATAGAATAAAAGAAATGCTCATTCCCCACTTTTTTTCGCTGTCCGTCTTTCTTAGACGGATTTCTTTTTCCTTTCATAAGAGGACAAAGTAACACAATCCAAATGGCCCAGTTGAGGTAATTTCGCTACCATGGTAAAGGAAAAAAATGATGTATGCGTCTTTTTGACTGTTTCCACCAACCATTTGTATGCCTTTTGCGCCCCCTTTTGTCATGTCAGCCCCTTCAAAAGGGGTTACAAAAAATGATTCCCAGCATCATTCCTCATTCCTATTCACAGTTCCTACAAGAGTTCTTCCATCCAAAGAACTTTTTTTTCTGGAGAATTGTAATTTATTTCACTTTATAATGGGCGATGTAATAAATGATGCCAAACCGTGACGTTTCCTTCTTCCAGCCGAAAGCAAAGGGAATAACGAATGTGGGGCAAAAATAACGAATGTAAAGGCAAAAATAAAGAATGCAAAGTAAAAAAAAATAAAGAATGAATATACTTAATGGTTTCTTTTCGTCAACTGCAAAACTATGCCGACCCGCGTTTGTCTGGCGGGACCTGCACAAGCAGCATTTGCAATGGAAATGGAAATAAGTCCTTTGTACTTCTCTTCAGGACACAGTTGGATGTGATAAATGGTATGTTGTGTAACTTATACATTGTTTGTGAAATCATCTCTTGAGAAGAATATAAAAAGCAAAGGCGGAAGAAGAAGGGGAAAAAAAGTAAAAGAAATGAAGGAGAACAGCATTCATAAATGTCAATTGAAGGAGGAAATCTTATGGTTTTCATCAGTCAAGACCTTTGACAGCAAAGAAGAGTAATAAGAAAATCATGAAACATGAAGGTTTATGAAGATTAATAAAGGAAGGGTGCATTTCTTCTTTGGATGTGAAGTATATATTAATTATTATTTTTTCTCGTTTGGCTTTTCTAAGCGAATTCTTTTTACGGTCAAATCGGAAGCATTAGCTTGTTTCCTGAAGTGAACCACCAGATTTAAAACAGGATATAGGATCATTAAGGCCATAATGTATTAAATTCATATAATGCCATTTAATGATATGTTATTGAGCTCCATGGAACCATAAACATGATATTATATTTGAATTTATAAATCATCAAAAAATGCTTAGTTATTCATATTTTTGATTCAGAGCCTTTTATCTTTAATGACTAATTCTAACAGCCTGGAGAACTGATTCTGCCAAAATATCTTTCATACCATTGACGATACGTTTTGGCAAGATAATTATGAGATGTAAACCAGCATCAAAATAATTAGGAAGCAATTATCTTAAATAATGTTTAATTTCAAAAGTTTATAACTTAATTAGTACATATCATATTATACATTTAATAAAAGAAGATTATTTTTTGAATAACGTAAACATTTTATCATATAGTCTAAAGGGAATAATTTTAACAAAAAGAAAAGCTTTTGATTTTTTTAGAATAACTACTTTGAAAATAATGAATTTAATTTTGTAAGAAATATTTTTTAACCTAAAAAAGAAGTATTGTATTGAAATTGTGTCAATGTTTAAATAAAAAAAAAAACTGATATAACAAATTCAGCCGCAAATTAAAACAAAATTGCTTTTTTTTGTAAGCCGAATAGTGTTGCACAGAAACGCAAATTCAACCGACAGTTATTATGAATATTCGCTATGATGATAAATATCTTCATTAATCATAACAGAAATGTCATACGAGTTATATTAATGTAAATGATAAAGTACTAAATGGGAATCCACCTATTTTTATGTCATTACTGTACAATAAAAACTATTCGAACCATCCACAATTTATTAGATACTTTTGAATTGGCCATTATCAGTATACATATTTTTAAAGAGGGTTCGAATTATATTTCTCTTACACTGGAGAACAAGACCTGGACAGAAGTTTTCAAGATTTATTAAATAACTGGTTTAAAAATTGATATAATCCATATATCTATCTATATATACATAAAACGGTTATGTGGAAGTCGAAATCAGGCCGAATTCATTAATCGCAGTTTGGCAATACTTGATACCGCCAAATGTTCAGTTTTTTCCCACACTAATGAGGTTAGGCATACATTTTCTGACAGATTACTTAAAGGATTCTGTTTATTTACTTAATACTTGACGCATTTAAATTAAACATTGTTAATTAATCGATATATCAGATCCATTCTGAAGTACTTTTGAAATAAAATAAAATTGAATAAAGGAAATAAAAAAGAAATTCTAATCTGCATTGCGTTACCCCAGCCCCCGAAGAACATTCACGCATTTGCGTTTTTTTTTTTTCAACCGACTTAGGAAATTCAATGAGCAGTGTGATCTGACTGATGACAATTATATTTGTATCTTTATACATAAGACGCTTACGTGGGCTCAAAGTTGGACCAAATTTGTTAATCTTCGTTAGACAACGCTTCGACCTCACCGAGGAACATCAACATGTGGTTGGATAAGATTGTAAACAAACGCTATTCTTGCATTGGGTTGAAATTTTTTAAAACAAAAATTTAACGGTTAAAAAGTGGACAACATTTTTTTACGTTGGTTTTAAACATTTATATATACGGAGAGAAGTTTCCCTATTATATTTGTAGGCTTATGTCCTTTTTGCCGTGCACGTTATTGGGGAAAAGAGACAAATTTGGATGGCAAATACATGAAATGTTTTCATGAAAAAAAATTGTTTTAGAACATCTGTTGAATTCTCCAGAAATATTGAAACACGTGTTAATCAGTAATTCAATCGAAGGAAGGAACTATGGAAAGCGTATACAAGAATATAATTAATATATATTTTATTAATTTATATTATTTATTTATACTTTATTTATATAAGTATTTTAATATTAATTTATAATATTTAATACTGCTATAGCTTTTGCTTCCATGAAAGTTAAAATTAAACCACCTCCTGAAACAGGACCATATTAGATGCATTTTTTTATTTTTATATTTTTTTCATTGCTTATTTCCTTTTGGAATGGATTGAACTTAAATATAACTAGTATCAGACTTATTAATTATTACAAACTTATTAACTGGTATCAGACTTTTTTTTCTGTAAAAGACAAATTCTTATTCTTTTTCTGTACAAATTCGAGCAATTGTGAGAAAAGCACAATGTTTTTGAATTTTTTTTTGTGAATATCAATTTTCTATTCTGCTTCTGTGGTATAGTTCCGAAATTTGAAAAAATTGTGAGAAAAGCAATATTTAAAAAAATTATTTCTTTGGTGAATGTAAATATTTATTTAAATGAAATACTGTTCCTGTGTGCACAAAGAACTGCCGAGGATTTTTGTGAGTTTACTTTTTGCTTTACATTATTTTATTTCTTTCATTGCTTTATCATATCTTAGAAAAAATTGTATCTGAATATATCTGATGTGGTTTAGTAAATGCTGAGCTATGACTTCGAGGTAAGTTTAATCTTCCTCACCAGGAGAGGTTCAGATACGACACCAGATTCCTCAGTAGAACTGTCGTGCCAATGGATTTGAATCCGCAAGGAGCCTAATGTCCTCCAGTCAGTGGTTGTGAAGATTTGAGTGAGAGATGCTGGTTCAAGTACCATTCTTACTATGTGATCGAGATTTAAAATTACCAGGTACTTCCCAAAATTACCCTATTGTTGCTTTAAAACGGGAAGTTAATACAATTAAACTCTCTTTCCATTTTTCTCTGATTCCTTACTTTGACTAAACTAAAAGTGCGCTCACACGAGGCTAAATATTGCGCGCAATAGAAGATCACGCCTTTTTCCGAAAAATCATATGACTAGAATGGGACAATGGCAAACAATTGTCCAGTTGGAACAACCATTGGCCATTGTCCCAACAACGTTGTCTCAGCTATTCATACGAGGATAATATAGGCACAACAGCAAAGGATTGCGCATAATAGTTAGCCTAAACATTGAGCGCAATAGTTAAATCAGGTTGTGTTATGGTGACTCCACCTTAACACATCCTGATTCATGCGGAAAAGCGCGTTAGGGTTTTCGAATCTGAAAACGAGCAACAGCTGTGTTAAGAAATGTAGAAGCAATTGGTTATTGCTTAACAATTGTGTTAACAATTTTTAAATAATTTTTGTGCCGTTATGCACATTTTGGCTATCCTTAAAGAAAAGTATGCAGCAGAAGAGTTTTCAAGAGCTAAGTAATAAAATACTAGAATTTGACATATTTTAAAATTCTACTGGAAGTCAACCTAGATTTACAAAAAACTTTGTAGCAGAATGCTAAAAAATCAAAAATGGATTATAAAACAGAGCCCGTATTGTACTACATAAAGTCAGACTATACTGAATTGAGTCTTTACTTCAAAATCATTTTAAAAAAATTCAAAACAACTGTTTTAATACAGAAAATTAATCATACAACAGTCTGATATTTTTATCACTTGCAAGCTTCGCGCCGCTTACTGAAATATATTTAACACGCAGTCGTGCGAATTTAAAAGCTGGAATAATATTCTATGCACGCATATACACGAAATCCCGATAAAGTTAAATATTTATGTTTCAATCTTATTTATTTACAATTTCATTTGGTTTTTATTCCTTCGTCCTTTTCCTAATTTCACCTTCTTTTGCATCCGTTGAATAATTTCTTCACCCTAAGAGCATACGGAAAATTTTTCGGTAGTAAACGATTTTTGAATCTTCTATTTTCTCCATCCCCCCTCTCTCCGCCACCTTTCTTATTCTGCTGCGTGTCACGGTACAAAAAGAATGAAAAGGGAATGACAAAATTTATTTAATGGCAGGAGAGATAGGACTTTACATACCTATATTGAGGCATTTTTGTATTTTTAAAACACTTTCAGCATGTTAATTCTTTTATGATTAACAAAATGAGCAAAAAAATATTTTACAAATAAATAAAAATAGGTTCAAATAATTCACAAAAAATACGTTTTCCTAATTATAATTTTATATCAGGAATTCTAATTCTTAGGTATTAAGTACCTTATATCTAATGCAATATAATCTTATCTCCTAGTTATATATATATATATATATATATATATATATATATATATATA
>JAPMOQ010001578.1:4275139-4293538 GCA_026543055.1 Argiope trifasciata | reverse complement strand
TATATATATATATAT
The DNA here is from genome assembly GCA_026543055.1 of Argiope trifasciata. NCBI lineage: Eukaryota > Metazoa > Arthropoda > Arachnida > Araneae > Araneidae > Argiope > Argiope trifasciata. Next base: position 4,293,523 of record JAPMOQ010001578.1, on the reverse strand, counting down.
ATATATATATATATATATATATATATATATATGAATGTTTGTATGTCTCTTATGCGCTGTCGCACTGCTAATCGGATTGCGATAAAACTTTGAATACTTTTTACTTGCACTTACAGAATGGTTATAGGCATAGTAAAAATATGTAATATATAAACATAATTTTTGGATCTATTTACCGTATCTATTAACTAAGGATTATTGTCAAATTAACTCATGAAGGATACAACAGTTTTTTCACATAACCAGTTGGTTGCTGGATGCTACAAGTCTACAAGAAATTAATTTGTTTATTTCTAAGATGGGTATATAAAACATATTGCCTATAAAATATATTGTACAAAAAATATTGCCTACCCTAAAACTCTTGGAATAATAAAATAAAAACTATTAGAATAAAAATTAGTTACAATTCTATTTTAAATATCATTCAACATCATTGAATGTATTCATTTACAGTTTTATTCTCAACTAGCCGCCTTTGGCGACCAGCTGGTTCGCCATGAGTAAAGCGTTCTAAAATTTTCAATTAAGTCACATATTCATTAGCCTTGAAGTAATTCCGCGCATTGATTGACCTGAAATTAATATTTTTTTTTAAGACGATGGACGGAAAGTTCTAAAAGTACACCTTTTCCTAATAATATTCTTTAATTTTATAAATCAGTCAATTTCAACCATCGGTTATGCTTCCAAAATATTAAAAAAAAAATTCGATGATATTGCCAAAATATTAAATATGTTTTTTTAAAGAATACAGATATTGCAAACGATTACATAAATATGCCATTAAGTCGGGAATTCAATGCATATCCTGTCTAAATTCAATCAGGTTTACCGTAAATAAAGTGGATTTATTGAGTTAGTGATATAGATATTGCAAAGGATTGTAGAAACCTTTGCTTTGCATTTATTTTTTAAAGAAAATATCACATTTTATATTTCTTTTATTTTATCCAGTCACGTGCTGAAAGCTGCATTTCTTTAGATTTATTTTGCGATGATAATTTTTTTTATTTGAACTTCCGGCATTCTTTTATTTTATCCTGTCACGTGCTAAAAAAACATGGTTAAAATATTTCTTTAAAAATTTGCTAAAAATAGAAGCTTAAGTTATACGTTAAAACACTGACACCATTAGAAGGCTAATTTTTTAATCTTTAAATTGATGTAAAAATCATGTTTGTGCGATCATATTTGCGGAAGTTACAGCGGGAAAACGTGGAAATTTCGCTTAAATTTTAGTGAATTCAAATTCTAATTAAAAATTTGAAAAAAGGGCTCCGAGGTGCACATTCCCGACCTCCAAGGTATACATGTACCAAATTTGGTAGCTGAAGGTCCAACGGCCTGGCCTGTAGAGCGCCAACACACACACACACACACACACACACACACACACACACACACACACACACACACACACACAGAGAGCTTTATTATAAGTATAGATTAAACAAGACGTCTATTTTAAATTTCAAACGATGTTTCCAAAATTATTTCTTCTGCGGCAACTCGCCGGGTAGCAGCTAGTTAATTACAAAAATATTATAAATACTTGAAATAATTTTTTTTCTAACTTACTACTATAAACGAGAGTCAAAATGAGAGAATCAAAATTTATATCTAATCTCTATGATAATTAAAATTTAGTTTACTTTCAAACTGATAACCAAGTTTTGAAATGTTAACTCTGGTTAAATTTTTAAACGGATAACTCTTTTTTGCAATGTTTTAATACATGGCAAATACGAATATTTTAGCCCCAAAAGGGTTAAAGTAGTGAATTGAAATTACAGTAAACAAGTGTACATTCGCACCCACCATTTCTAATGATAGAATTATAAAAGATTCAATCTGCGTACATTACCACGGGTTCGATGATAAATATTCATTATGTTGATAATGCAATGCATTTTGTCCTAAAACGATATTTAAAAAACTGTAATGGGGAATTTTTTTTTATTAAAAAAATTTGAACAGTGAAAGAAAACCCTCCAAAAACGAAAGACTAAACTGATTCGTGATGTGCATGCTTTTATGTGAAGCATTTCGTGATGTGCATGTTTCTAAAATTTAATAAATAACGTTATTTAATCTGATAGTTTATTTTTAATCCCAAGCAATATTTTTCACAAAAAAACGTAAAATGCTTTTAATAGCAAAAAAAAAGTCCCAGAATTCTTATCAATATTTTACACACAAAATGGACCTGTTAATTAATTCTAAGGTAATAGGGGAAAAACCCAACGTATTTGAATTATAGAGAAGCATAACGTTTCTCTTTCAGATAGGATAAAAAATAAATGTAACATATCTGCTGAAAAAACAAAGGCTTAGTTCTCATTCAACTAACATCGAAAATTAAAATATCAAAAGGTATACGAAAAAACCCATGCTCACATATTAGTGTTTAGGACTCGAACGAATAAACAAAAAAGAATTTTCCCTCCAATGCGTTGATTAGCATCAAAAGAACCAATTACATAAATTTACCAACTACTGACAGAGGCTAAATTCCATTTACAGCGCGCGAAAGCATTTTTCCCTCCAATATTTTTTATCTTTTATTTTTCTGGATCTAGGAGATATTTCCTCGTTAATATTTTCATTATTTAACCACAGCAAGATGAAACTTGCATTAATACAATTAGCGAATGCACGAGAAGACAGTGGGTTTCAGGATTACGGTTTCGAGCTGTTTGCATGCTTTGATTTTAAATTGAAGACAACCCTCCGAGCAAAATTTGTTTATTTTATACCATTAAAGGTACGTTTATGGTTGGGAGTGGGTGAACGTTCTTGGAAAAGCATGCATAATAAATATTAAAACTTAGGTGAACCATTTTTCTTTAATATTTTAGAAGTTGTTGATGGCGTAGGAATTGTGTCTGTTACCGTGTGAAGGATTCAACCCCGAAGAGGGTTTTAGAACAAATAAAATTGAAATGCGTCGGTGCGAAACAAAGAATTCACTCGACTTTGAAATTTCTGCCCCAGTGCTTTTGATTTAACGCTGTAAATGAGTAAATTGAAAAGTAAAGATTTCAGAAATTTTAATTCATTTTGATCTTGTTACATTTCCCATTAGTGTGAAGTTATGATTTTGTTACAGTTTAGTAAGCATTTAAGTATTGCAACTGAATTTAATTTGAAGATATTGTCAAGTAGAAATAAGCACGAAGTTGATTTCAGAAATAGCTTTTATTTTAGAAAATTAAGTAGAAATAATGTTTGCACAAGAGAGAAAAACATGAAATGATAATCATGAATAATTTGTGAGACTAGTCTCCCCGAAACTTTCTTGATTACCGTTAATAAAGGTGTTTCTGTATAACGCCTTGCATAATATCGGCGTTCAATATTTACAAAATATTAAGATTTGGCATAATTTTAGTATTTTTGTCCCATATATCCTGTGACCCTTGAATAGTTTTTTAAGCGATTAATCGCTGGTCTGAAGTTATTAGTGTTAGAAAATCGAATTAATGCTTTAGAACGTTTTTCTCAACCAATTGAAACAAAAATTTGGTTCAAAACTACATTGGTATTCATAAAATTCCATACCGAATTTTGTGTATTGAAATCCTTGCGTTTTTGAGTTATCGCGTTTACATATTTCTAAAAGTACAGACAAACAGACGGTAAAAACATTTTTGAATTATTTTAAAATGTGTTTGATGCCTATATTGTAGATGTTAAATCCGTATGCTGAGTATTATTATCTAACTCTTTTGCTTTTGTAGTTATAGTGTTGTATAAAAACAACCGGACAGACAGATTGCCCCTGAATGGAATTTATACAAAATTTGATAGTCTACAAAAAGACCACATGCTAAATTTTCACCTATCTAGCTCAAATCGCATTGTGTTATTGTCATTAGAAACAGACGCTCATTTTTCAAAAATGTGGTTAGCGGACTCAAAGAACTCTAAAACATGGAGATACGTCCAAATCTCGAATTCAAATTTTTTTGACGTTAACTATACTTCCTCTGTAATAAAGTATACGTGAAAATAAAAATGAATATGAACATATAGAATTATTGAAGAATTTTGGGATGACAGAGGAATTTTCTGCCATCCAATCAGTTTATTTCTTTAAGTGCACGCTATTTGTTTATTTCATGCTCTTAACAATATCGCTATGATACAAAAATAGTTTTCAGTTATTTAATTTTGATTACAAAATTATCCATTGTTTGTTTTAATTAAAAAAATGTAAATTTTTTTTGATTAAATGATAAATACTAACCACCTAAAACATTATAGTCCAGAACACTTTAAATCATTAATGTGTTGTTTTTACTGTTGATTCTGAAAGAACATTCTTCTTAACTTTTTCTTACTCTAAATTAATAATCCAATTTATTACTTGTATTTCAAAATGGTATTAATCTCTTAAAAAATATTTATTTGCTGATTCGGCTTCCTATTACTTTACACTCTAAAATTCTATGTATATTGTGCATCAGTTTAATTTAAAATCGACACATAAAAACAAGAACAAGTTTTTTGCAAGCTCATTTTTTCTAAATGTCTGTAATTACAACTTTCAGATATTAGATCAAAGCTATTATAACATTTAGATAAAGCTATTAGTACAAAATACAAGATGTGATTTTTTAAGACTTATGAAGAAACTTAGTAGGTTTATATAAAACTGACTTTCTGAAAAACTAGTTTTGGAATTCCACAATTCCAAAAAACAGGTTTTAGCCGATTTTCAAAACTTCATCAGAAAAAAAAGGGAAAAATATTTTTTCCAAGTTATATAAAATAACAAAAACAAAATCCATATCAATGTCCTTGATTATATGTATATTATATATATATAATCAAAAATTACACATACATATTACTTACTCAAAATAACGATGACTTAAACAAAAATTGAGGTTAATATTTATATTGTTTTCTCTAATTTTAATTTCTCTTTAGAAAATATCTTAAAAAACATAAAATATCGATTGAACGATGGTTAAGTCTTATTCTTATTTTGGAAACAATATTGCTTCAGATTGAAAATACTGGTTCTCCAGCTACTGAGCTTGGTCTTTTAGTTTTCGTGGGAAAAATATAAGATTTTTGTTCCTTTATTCGTTGCCTCAAATAATGAAAATTCCGCTTTCATTGTCTTCGGATTTGTAAGTTTTTTTTCAGGTTTTCAAAAAACTTACAAATTGATATTTCCATGGTTGTTTTTGAAAAACATCACTCTAATGAGTAGTTTCTTCTGTTTGCTCTACATCAGAATTGGTTTTCATAAAAGAACTTGGAAACATTCTAGACAGTACATTTCCAGATAACTTAATATCAGTTTTTGAAACTGAAGAAAGTACATTAAATTTTTTCGCTGAACTAGAAATGTTTTCTGGATTTTGCAAATACAGAAAAAAGTTGCTAATACTACTGTCCTTGAATTCGTTCTTCTAGAGCATATAATAATTTCAAACTTATTTTGCTGTTCAAATTTTTTAGTTCATTTAACAGAAATTCAAATATACCTTCACTTGCTTGTAAATTCATGTTTTGTCACCTTAAGCCCTCAGCTGCTAGACAAATCAATTCAACTTATATATATATATATTTTTGCAGAATTGGAATATATAGGCATTTCGGAAAGCCGGTTTTCTTATTTTAAAAACCCGTTTTTAAATGTGAAAATGTACATAAAAAAACGTTTTTAAAACTGGTTTGTAAAACCTTTAAACCCTAAATCCTAGTATATTCTCATTCAATGAATTTTTTTCACTGAGTAACATTTACTAAATAGTTATAAAACTGTGGAACCTCTTTAATACCAAATGATATATTAACGATATCTTCACTATTTAAGTATCCAACTTCGTTAAAGACAATGGTTAAAATAATGACGGATTTTTAAAAATTATTATTTCTTGTAGTTCAGACATTCCTCTTTCCAAAACAGTTTATTTTTTCTAAAGAAAAAGGAAGGCCTGTCTATCATCCAGGATCACATTTTTCAGCTAAAATTTGTCTTCAATTTTCTCAAAAATTTAATTTTTATAAAAAGTTTTCACCGTTAACATATCTTAAAAACTAATAGAGATATTTGCATAAAAATTTCAGCGTGTGTTTCAAATAAAATTGGCAATGAAATGAACCAAAAGTTTTATTGTTTGTAAAATACTTTTTCCTTTATAGGTGCTTTGGGAAAAATTAAGTTGTAAATTTATGGAAAAAAATGCAGTTATACCTATATTTTAATCCATAACTTCTTTTCATCTCAAAATGTTTCTTAAATTTTTGTTCATTTCATTCATCATTATATTTTCTATAACTTGTGTATAAATAAAAATATTATTCTCGCTTTACAATTTTGTGTGGAGTGTTAACCTTTTCGGTTACATTTCATTAAAATTTATAACAAATTTTCCTATTTCTCAGAATATATTTTATTTTTATATAACTCTTTTGTATTTATAATATTATGTATTATAATTGGCAATACATTTAAAAAACCATAATTTTAAATAGTTTTCAAAAAATCCAATTTTTCAAAATTTTTCTTCGAACGTAGGCGGATACTTTAAGATTAGTTGAAAAATAATCGTTGAATTATAAACAAGTCATTTAAGGGAACGTTTCTAAACGGCGCAAGAAAATTAACAGCGTCGCAAGCAATGGTAACAAAGTAATTATATTACAACAAAGACAAAAATTCTTAAGGATATTTCAAGGGCATACAGAAGTGAGGTATTAAGAGAACGATGACATTGAGAACTGATACTGAGTAATTATAGCTCAATAAAAATTGCTTTAGTGTGTCATTTAAAAGGCCTTTCGAAAATTACTGGAAAATCTATTTTTAAGATTGTTTGCTAAATCATTATTGTGCGTCAATATTTTTTTTAGTACCTCGTTTAAAGGAATGCTCGGAAACGACGTACTAATAGAGAAAGGATAAAACATGTCTTGCTAGATAGTCATAGTGGAGTAAAAAACCATTTAATTCATTATTTATAGGATATTAATAAAATAAAATATTAACAGAAAACAAACGAAATTTTGAATCGAGAATCAAAAAGGGATAAACTAGGTTTTTTGGCCAAACAGAATAATGGTATAATTCAACTTTTTAAACAGATTTTCGATTAACTTTAGTAAATTGTTATTTCATTATTTTTAATAGTTTAAATATATTCTACATTTTTAAAATTTCCAAACTTGTAACAATTCCTTTAAAGATGTTTATATGGGCATTTATATTTTAATAGCCTTTTTTATGAAAGTTCAGTACAATTCACAGAATGATTGAGCTCTCTTTATATATATATATATATATATATATATATATATATATATATATATATAATCTTGTTCAAATTAAATACTTCTTATTCATCCACTCAAGTTCATGGAGGACTTTGTTACCACTGCAGGTATATACGTGCACCAGCCACCACCACACACAAGAAGGTCTGTGGAAGGTAGGGTTCGAGATGTAAAAAAATTAAGTACAAGAAGAAATAGAAATAAAGAGCAAAATGAAGGAAAAAATATAAAAAATAACCAAAGTAAATATGGTAATTATTGCTTTAAATATTGTCCCAAAATTATTCGGATCTAAAGAGGACACAATAATTATATATCATAAAGAATTTAACTAAAAAGTTATCCTTAAGATAATAGTATTAATTATTGAAAGTGGGTTTCATTAAAAATTATATATCTTGATAACTGCAGGTGATTTTGTTTATAAAAGTAATAATCATTAAAAAAATATATCGAAAACGACAGGCATTCATCATAGTTTAAACATTCATTAAACACGTCATTCGTGAGATAGTAACTTGTTAATATTAAATTGACAGCATTAAAAATTGTATCATATCACCAAAAATCTTCGCTATTGTGAAATGAATTTTGGAAAGTGAGTCTCGTTAATATTTACTTATAGAAACTGCAGGCAATTTCGGGTGAAAAATTAATACTAAACTCATAGATACATCGAAAAAGACATTCATCGATCATCGTTTCTTATATGCTCCAGACAAGTAATATGTATTAAAAAAATATTTTAATTCAATTCCTATTTAGGTCAACAATGATTTTTTTTTTATTTAAGTTACATTTTATTACATAATTATCAAAAAAATTATTGATATAAAAAATGATTGATTTTAGCAAGAATTGAAGTCGCATTTTCCCCCTTCAAGTGAAAAATATTGAAATCCTTGCAATTTACTGATAGATCTACCGTTTGTAGGTTACAATTCTCATTATAAACTGCTAAAACTCCATTTAAAGTTTTAAAAATTAATTAAATTTAATTAATTAAGAGTTGAAAAAACTGTATTTACATCATGAGTCTCCCACTACAAGTTAAAAAAAACGTATTTGAACTTAAATGGATAAGTATTTTACTAAGGATTGAAAATTTGATAAATAAATATTTATATATTTAAATATAAATATATAAATATTTAAATATAAGATATATAAATATTTATATATTTTCTTTGTCAAAAAAACTCGATTTGGGTATTTGAAAACAGATTCTCACCCTAGTATAAATAGGAAAATTTTGCATGGTTAAAATTCAGCTAGGTAATTTAACAATTTTATATATCATCCGAGTACTTGAATTTCCATGATCTTGTTACAACATTCTGATAATTATATCTTCAAATCCCATTCTTTCCCTGACGAAACATTTAACAACAACAATAACCAGCCTGAAAGATAAGCCTTTTTACACCAAGACATTTAATTAACACACCCCGCCTTTCAGTTTAACGTATATCTGTATGCAAAAGCCGTGTCGCTTCTCGTCGTGAAATGCATCCCCAAAATGAACTCGGTTATCCTTCTCCTCACTTGCACCCCTCCCCTCTCCCATGTGACAAAGAGAGAAGGGGTTGAATGAAGAAAGAATTACGTTCAAAGTGAAACTTTTGACAACTTGATAAGCAAAATACCGGATAAGATAGAAGAAAATATAAAAATCGTTCGCTAGCGAAAATTTTTGCGTACGCTCACGGTTTTGTGGAAATTATGCAACAGATGCAAAAGAGGATAAACTTAAGAAGAAAAAGGGGTGCATGAAAAACAACCACAGCAACAAATAAATGAAAAAAGAAAAGTAAAATTGAAAAGAAGTTCATAAATATTTACCTCCCTCGAGATTTTGGGTATCGGCGTGCGTGGAATGTCGTTCGAGGCTGTCAAGTCGAACGACCGCATGTTAAGTGCGTTTCACAAAGCAACTCAAAGCAAGCAGATGGTAGAAAAAAATATCAGTTTTATGCTTAACTCTCCATATTAAAATAGATGTTGTTGGACTTCTGAGCGGCGTAGTGAAGTTTTCTTGGTGACTTTAAACTAGATAGCATCCAGTTGAATGGCTGCATTAAGTGGGTTCATCATCAAGCATCTCATCACATTTTGAGCAATGCATTCATAAGAGGTTTTACAAATGGTGACTGATGCATGCATACATCTGTCGTTGTCACAAAGTCCTCCATGTTTAAAGTAATACCACTCAGGTACTGGTTAAGCGATAATCGTTCACTAATTCATTTCTAAATTACTATTTGAGGAAGAGCGAAAGAGAATCAAACCTTTTAAGCAGCACAATTGTAAAATTCAATTTCAATGAAACGTAAGCATGAATACTTATTCCTCAGATTATTCTGTACCTTCTTGTATTTTTCTTCTCCAAATATACATTCGTCTATACTTATAATAAAGCTCAATGTGTGTGTGTGTGTGTTGGCGCTCTACAGGCCAGACCATTAGACCTACAGCTACCAAATTTGGTACATGTATACCTTGGAAGTCGGGAATGTGCACCTCGGAGCCCTTTTTTCGAATTTTTAATTAGAATTTGAATTAATTAAAATTTAAGCGAAATTTCAACGTTTTTCCGTTATAACTTCCGAAAATATGAATGCACAAACATGATTTTTATATCAATTTAAAGATACAAAAATTAGCTTTCTAACGGTATCAGTTTTTTAAATTTATAACATAAGCTTCTATTTTTAACGAATTTTTAAAGAAATATTTTAACCATGTTTTTTTGAGCACATGACTGGATAAAATAAAAGAAAACAATAACGGAAGTTCAAATAATAAAAAAAACTATCATCGCAAAATAAATCTAAAGAAATGCAACTTTTAACACGTGACTGGATAAAATAAGAAATATAAAATGTGATATTTTCTAAAAAAATAAATGCAAAGCAAATGATTGTATGATCGTTTGCAATATCTAAATAATTACTTCAATAAATCTTCTTTACGGTAAACCTGATCGAATTTAGACAGGATATGCATTGGAATCCCGACTTAATGGCATATTTCTATTATCGTTTGCAATATCTGTATCATTTATTCAATATTTTTTTTCATTATAAAATGTGATAGTTTCTAAAAAAATAAATGCAAAGCTAAGGTTTCTATAAAATCTGCAAGAGCACGTCAAATTTAAAAAATTAGGTTTTATCACCGTGTTGCCATCCTTTTGACGGAAGTTCAACTTAAAAAAATAAAAAAACTATCATCGCAAATTAAATCGGAAGAAATGCAACTTTTAGCACGTGACTGGAGAAAATAAAATAAATATAAAATGTGATATTTTCTTTAAAAAATGCAAGTCAAAGGATTCTATGATCGTTTGCAATATTTAAATCATTAATTGAATAAATTATCTTTATTTATACAGGATATGCATTCAAATTTTTTTCCAATGGCCGATTTGTAAAATATTATTAATAGGCATATATATTGTTTAATACTATTAATTTGATCTAAATGAAATAAATAATTACATTTTATGTAGTTTGAGTCAAACAATGCATTAATGAGTTTGAGATTTCTTCATACTTTGCTTTGTGAGCCATATTTTACAAAATATTTTTATTAATATTGTAAATAAAAGTTGCTACATCAATCAGTCTTCTAAATCAATCATTAAAACTGACTAATTTATAAAATTATAGAATATTATTAGGAAAACGTGTTCTTTTAGAACTTTCCGTCCATCACCTTTAAGAAAATATAAATTTCAGACCAATCAATGCCCGGAGTTACTTCACGGCTAATGAATATGTGATTTAATTGAAAATGTTAGAACCCATTACTCATGGCAAACCAGCTGGTCACCAAAGGCGGCTAGTAATTTATAAGTGAAACTGAGTACTAGGCTCAAATGGGTTCGTTAAAATCCTTTCTTGAAGATGACCTATGTTGTGTAGGCTTATGATGATTAACCCTTTGCACTCGAGGCCTTTTTCGCTTGCGCGAACCAGCAACTCGAAACGATTTTGGCCAAATTCGGCGAACATATTACAAGTAATTGAAAAACATTTATAAGGAAACAAACGTATATAAATAATAAAATTTCACTAGTTTATTCATTTATATGTCGAAAACAAGAAATTTTATTAAGTATTACAAAATTTTAATAAATATTACACTCTGTAATTAAAGTTTTAAATTTAAGTTAAATTAAATTAATTAAGTTAAGTTAAATTAATTAAGTTTTAAAATTAAGCTAAAGGTTTAAATTAAAGTTTAGTTAGCGTCGTAGCAGCGTAGTTCGATTTAAAGTTTTAAAACACTCGGGCGCCGCAGCAGCGTCGCTCGAGTTGCCACTTCGAATCTGCCGGGCGCCGTATCGGCGCCGCTCGAGTGCAAAGGGTTAATAGCTGCTGAAATTTTTCTCATAAAATAAAACCACCAAATAAATTTTTTATTTTATATTCTAACAAAAAAGGTTCTCACTTTATGTATGTAAACCTACTATCCAAACGTTTCCGTAGCAATTTAAGAGACACAAGAAAATGTTTAATAAGTGTATAAAATGAAAAGAAACAATACATGTTAACTAATTTTACCATTAGGCAAAGTTTGTTTATACTTGAATCTAAAAGCTTGTGCTCAATTTTAGTTTCAAAAAGTGAAAATTGTTTTATTTATGTAATTATTTCTAAAAAAATCCCTCAACAAATAGTAAGTCTTTGGTATTGAAAAAAATTCGAACAAAGTGTCATTTTTCGAGTAGTTTTAAAAACTTCCGAAAATCTTAAAATAAGAGAAAAATGAGAACCGAAAAAGGAAATAAAACATCAAAACAAAGCTTTTCTTTTTTAAATATTTTTCTTATCTAAAATCTACGGGAAAGAACAAACACTGAAAAAAATTTCCCAGCATCCATAGGATCAAACAACTTATTTGCATGAATTCTTTGTTTTGTCCGTTTTGAGATTTTTTTTTCATCTTTTCAAGCTGTGTTTTCCACACTGGATGGAAGAAGAGAGAATATATTTCTCTGCAAAATAAAATGTGTGGATTTTTGTTGGAAAAACCAAAGAAAAAAAAATGAAGGAATAAAAGTGAAGTATTTTTGGAAAAGTGTCTCAAAGTAAAATGTTTTCAAATGCAAAAAGAAGTTTTTTTCTTTTGTTTATTCTCTATATAATGGTATTATTCTCGGGTAAGATTTTCTCCTAAGCTTCTATTTTATAAACTGTACTGCTCATAAACATTTGTGAATATTGCAAAATGAATAAAAATTGATAACAAGTTCTTCTTTTCTTGAAACAATGGCATAAAAAATCAAACTACAGATGAAAAACAAATTTTAAACTATGCATATGAAATTTTTAAAAAACTGTTCATTGTCTTTTTACGATATTCCTCCATGATGTGGAATTTTCATTGAAGGAACAGATTGCTGAAATGCTGCTATAAATTCTTTTCACCATTCTTTAATGTACTACTCCTTGATGTGGAAATTGTCTAAAAGCTACCAGACCCTTTTTCCACTGCCTTATATGATACTCCTCATTGAGGAAGAAGTTACGTTGAAGGAAGAGCAACAGATGATTGCTCTAAAGCTGCTACACATACTTCATATTGCCTTTTATGATACTCTCCATTGATGTGGAAGTTTCAATGAAGGAAGAGCAATAGAAGATTGCTCAATAGCAATAGAAGAATTATGTGACCTTATTTCCATCACCTTTAATGATACTCTTCCTTGATGTGGAATTTGCATTGAAGGAACACATTGCTGAAAAGCTGCTAGTCATTCTTTACGCTACCTATTCTTTTACTCCTCCCTGATATGAAAGTTGCATTGAAAGATCAACAGAATATTCTTCAAGAATTGCATAGGAATCTAATTAGGTTCTTGTTCTACCGCCATGACCATGTTTTGGCGGGTTTGTATGATCATATATTTTACTGAATTCTCAATGTGCTACCCATTCGTTTATGGCTCCTTTTGACATATTTCATAAAGTCCTTGTATGAAACTTTCAATGAATAATATTTTTTATTTTGTGAATTTTTAAATGAATGGGAAATGCTAAGTAGTTTATCGTATTGTATGTCGATTATGGGACACAGGACTTAAACTATTAAGACCTAAATGTTCAATAAAGTTTTCATTAGTCAGTAGTAGTAGATGTAGAGCTATATTTTCTTCAACATTAAGCTCTTTATCTGATAGTTTCGCAGAATAATAAGTAACAGAAACATTAACCAGTCGCCTAAGCGGCTAGCTGTTTCGACTGTCATATTGACTTTATTAAATAGTATTTAAACGTAATAGACATAACTTCATGTTTACGATTCTATCAATTGGTCCTACATCAAATCGCATTATATTATCTTGTCATATGTTTCATTAACTGTCTAGATTCACACTCTTAATAGAAATTAGTCCGAAACATCATAGTTCTATTAAATCGTAATAGGCCTCATTAATTACTTTCTACTTGAAATTCCGTTTTTGTTAATAATCAAGAAAAATAGACAGTAAACAGAATCCGTCTTCTTTCATTTTCAATAAAGGATCTATAATTATTCGATTAAATATTTGAAAAAGGAGGAAATAGACTTGAATTTTAGTACGACAAGTTAATCTATTATTGAAAATTAGATTAAAAAAATATTTAAAATAATGTTGATGTTCCGAAAAATAACCCTGCATAATAATTAAACAGACATCATTAAAAAACAGCATTTGAAATTTTAAAATGGCGTAAAAATCTATTTTATGCAACCAATTAATGTTATCAATTTTATGTAATTAATTTTATGAAGTGATCTTGATGAAAATCTCGTTTTATTTTTTATTTATTAAATTTTTGTTAATAAGTTTGTAAAAATCATCTCCAGATCCATATTTCCATCATCCGATGTATGACGTACCGAATTTGGCAGTTGTAGGTCAAATGGTTTAATCTGCAGAATGTCTAATTACACACGCAGTCTATTGAGGCTATTCCTGGACTAGCTATTGAATTTCTGAATATAAGAGGGGTGTTTATAAGTAAATTACTCCAACTAAGTTCTACTATAATTAAGGAATTTCTTAGACGTCTGCAGAAATATTAGAAGAATCAAAATATAATTATTGATACCCATAGATTATGACATCATTGTGCGAAAAATCAATCTTGTTGTGTTTTAATAAACAATGCATTTCGATTTTTATTTTCTTGAGAATAATTGATTTTTAAACTTTCTCCATACATTTGAATCTCCCTGTATTAAAAGAGAAGGATGGTGGAAAATTTTCCATTTAATTTTCTTATCCTAAACAGAGTCTTGCAATTTTGAACCAATTATTATTCATTCTTGAGTATGTACGGTATTTGAATTGATACTTGCTGTTGATGACTTTATTACATAACAATTAATATATAGTATACTCGATATATTTTCATGTTTCAGCTTACTACCTGATGATGATACCTTTTCCGTCTTTCCATGGAAAGGTTTGCAGTGGCTTCTGGGGGTAAAGACCCCTGCGATCCGAAGGCAGAAGTCTGACTTATAGCTCAAATGCAGATGAAACATAGTCGCATCTAAATTAAAAACTTCCTAAAACTCAAAAGAAATTGCTTGTCAAATTTATCTATGCATTGAAATAATGTTATTGTGCTTTAAAGTGGGATTTATAAGTTATGCTCTTTTTTTCGGCTGAAGGATTTAACATTACTACTTAGTAAGTAGCATCCAGTACCAGATGTTTACGTTGTGTGTGGTAACTTATCCCACCTGGTTTACAGTAACATCAAACCAAGTCCATGAGCCCGAACGCCTTCAAAGAATGTAACACTGCCTCAGGACTCGAGAACAGTTGCCCTCTATTGAAACAGACGCAGGCCAAAATGTGGGCAGGAGCAGCCTGAGTCGCATTGTATTTTGGATATATGGGACAAACTTTGTGGCCCATCACATGACTTAGTACACGAGTGTGTCCACTTCGAAATCTAGCGAGAGTAGTTCTCGGATCGCGCCTGTTGCCAGTCACAAATAAAACAGCTTTAGGGTGACTTTTCGCATACCATTCATGCATGGGAGCCCTTATCCACGAATAACAAATATCTTGCCGGACCCTGCTGCAGATTTCTGAAAAAGTAAGCCAGCCATCATGAGCTGTATCCTTATGGCTGCCCTCTTGGGACAGACCATCAGCAATTTCCTTTCCGTGCACAATCACGTGCGACGGAACCCACTGAAAGATGATCCTAACATTGGCAATCAAGCGATTCAAAAGTTGGACTATGTTCCTAGCCCCAGATATTTATTCATGTAGCCTCCGACTGCATGATATCTATACATAAACTATAAACATTTTATAATTAAGAAGGCTTTATATAGGAACTTTGTATCGTCAACTTAATGCAATACTGCCGATGTCCTGGCTGAAGGGTAGTGCGTCTTCCCTGTAATCCATGCGTACCTGGTTCGAATCCTGCTTTGGGCATGGTTTTTCTGTATTCTATCTGTGATATAGATGTGTGAATGTACTCTCAACCTTTAAAAACGGATTGTGCAAGCGAATGTGTGTGTGTATGTGTTTCATATTCATTTGAGCTAGAAGTCCGGGTGCTCAGAGGTCTTTACCCTCAGTTGCTACTGCATCCCTTTCTTTCGAAACATGGACACGACATCACATTCATCACTAATGAGTTAAAAACAATAAATATATTATGAGACATAAACTATAATTTGTATCAAGCAAAATGTTTCCATTGCATTGCTGTAATACTGCAATTAATGTTTGATAGTTATATATATAACATGCCATATTTGAAGTATATGACAATTGAACGATCTCAAATCTAGCATCGAAAATTATAAAATGATACTTTCCATTTCATTGATTGACGGCTAATTTCTTTACCCACAAGAGTTCCGTTAACATCAAGAAAGGTTGTCTCAAGATTTTAGTCATCGATATTTTCCGATGATTGAAGAATTTAATGTCGATGGTTCGTTGGCAAGAACTGAGATCAACGACTCAGTTCGGTCAGATAGTTTTAAGATTTACGTGAAGGGAATGAAGCAATCGAATTGAGTGCTTGGTCGATGCGAGGGTGATTTTATATCTCGGCAAGGTGTGATTGGTAGATACGTCATTTTTTTTTGCTCAGTCTTTCTTGCGAACGTTAAGAATTTGTTCTTGAATCAATCAGGGACTTTGAAGCAATAAACCGAAAAAAAATTAGGTCTTCGTTTAGCTCTGTTACGTAGAGAGATTACGTTAAAGAGAGGTAATTTCGGGCACAAATTGTATATAAAAATATACTTACAGATTAGTTTTATTGAATTTAATTTGATATTATCCTTATGAAAAAAATCTTAAGCTTACTAAAATGAACTCAGATAGACAGATGGCTATAGAAGGTCTTTTACATAATTTAAGGGTAGATCATATTTACAATGAATTTCAATGAGTTCTTCCCTTATGAAAGATAAGTGTTTTAAACTTGATGGAAACATTTAAAATTAAGTATAAGCTAGCCAATGAGCGTGGAGGGATAATGAAAAGATGATGTTTGTTGTGTATGAAACAAGAAAAAGAACACTAAATAAAATGTACAAAGATTTAATATAAGAGAAACTTACGTAAATATAAGAAGTCTGTTGTGAGAATTACAACAAACGAATAGTCTACCGCATTTCACTCTCAGTAACTTTCTCATTAATTGTCATTTTTAGGCAAGTGTTTACAAAGAAGTTATTTATATGCGTATAAAGCTATGAAACACTATAACTATATTCAAATTCTAGTTGTTTTGAAAATATTAAATAAATCCAGTAAAAAAAGAGAAGACCGATGCAGTAAAAAATCATTACTATAATCTATAAATTACATATTTATAAGCAATATTTCAATATAATAAAACTAAACATATAATGCTTCAAATATGACAATTATATTCAATTTATAGACGAATGAATTTCAAATTTATTCGCTCGTTGATTGATTTCAAATCTCAAATGATTGTTTCTGGGCACTTATCTTAGAATTCTTTTTTAACAAATTTAAGATATCCTCTAAATGAATATGGTTCTTTAACTACGTTTATGAACCGTTTTAAGAGAACTGTCGTACGTTTTAATGGCAGGTGTGGCGTATATTTTTGACACTACGTAGGGTATTTTCATGTAACTCAAAATATATATTTAAAAAAATTTATTTCAAATTATTTACTTTAATTTGATAAATAAGAGACTTTATTATAGATTTCATTTGATAAAGAACATGTTTAATCAACTATATTTTATTTGAAATTTCAGTCATGTTAATATTTTACTAATATTTATTTTATGCATTTTCCATAAATTTTAAGATTTATAGAAATAACATACCAGAAGAAAATACATATATGATAAAATAAACGCCAGCATTTTATTATTAAACGTATAAATAAACAATATTTATTATTTTTTTTAAGTCTGTCTCTAAAAAAAGCAGTGTTTTAACCAGCAGGGACGCATTATTCGAAAAGAAATAATAAAATATATGGCCAAATTTCAAAGCATTTTTTACCAGCAAAACATATTTCATTCCTTTTACTTTTTAATTAAAAATATTACTACCAGTTTCAAAAATAAGAAAATGCTATAATTTGGTTTGTTTTTTCAATAACTTTCATAGTGCTGTAGAAATAATAGCATTATTTATTCCGTTAAAAAACTATTACAGAAAGCCAGATACATACTGTTACTAAAAACTAATTTATCCTCATGATATAAATTTTCAATAAAACCCACAATTTTTTAAAAGTGAAAATCACATTTCAACAGCGAATTCAGAATGCTTATTTATTTAGTCATTAATCATGAATTTTTTTTCAATAAATTTAAAAACCTAAAGTAAAATATTTGATTATATATATATTGGGTACATTATTAGTAATTTAACTTTCCGATAAATGGGCTAAAAGCTTTTATCTTTGCCAAACAGAAAAGATTATACAATTCGTGACTCACTTAACTCAAATTCTTAAAGCAACATTATCCTTGAATTAATTTCGATTGTTTTAATTATATAATATTTCATCATTTCTAAATTTGAAATCCCCCCTACTACATATTTAACACTTATAA
>JAPMOQ010001578.1:4221175-4266352 GCA_026543055.1 Argiope trifasciata | reverse complement strand
AATTCATACTCTCTCTATATTTATTTATTTATATATCTATTAATTCACACTCTCCCTATATTTATTTATATATCTTGTTCAAATTTTCAATCGTTAATAAAACATTTTTCATTAATCCACTGAAGCTTAAACACTTTTTTTACTTGCAGTGGATGACCCTTTATGTTAATATAGTTCTTTAAAATATTAATTTGTTTGTTAAATTTAATCAATTTTTAATACTTTAAATAGAATTTAAGCAGTTTGTAACAGAAATTGAAATCAACAGGCAGTAACTCCATATGTAAAAGGCAAGGATTTCAGTATTTTACCAGTGAAGGTGAAGAATACGAGTTCAAGTCTTGCGAAAATTGATAATTTTTTGATACTTAAATTTTTTTTGATAATTTAATAAAGTTACTAATTTTTTTATTTGTTGACCTCAGTAGGAATTGACTTACTTTTTTATATAACTTGTTTATACTATATAAGGAAATTAGTTGTAATTCATAACAAATGAAAAAAAACCTTATATTAATTATACAGTAAGTTGTGGTGAAAGCACATATTTTGTCATCGGTACGATCAACTATTGAAACGAAAGACAAGTTCATTTATTGAGTTTGTTTCATAAAACGGACATTAAAGCAATAACGCTACAATAAAGGCAAACATCATCATTTATTTGAAGTGACGTCAAATTCAAGCTAAGTTATTTATTTTTCACAAGCTATTTTTAATAATCAGCTATTTAATCAAAAACATTGGTTCTGTTTGATTTCAAGTCGATCTTTCATGTAAAATATTTATTCTAGTAACAATAAAATTTCAAACAGGAAAATATGACAGATATTGAGGCCGTGTAATTGTAATATTATTTCATCGGTTCATTTAATGAACATTTTTTAATGCAGTCGTGTCTGATGAAATCATTGTATCATTATATAAATATTTAATTAATGTATTATTATCGAGAATACACTAAAATAAGAAATTACCAAACGCGATGAAATTAGAAAATGAGTAAAAAATAAATCGAAATATTAAAATTTCACTAAAATGAAATTGAACAAATATACAAATTAATACAGTTGAATCAAAAATATATATACATGATAAACTTTTTTTTGTTACAAAAATTATTTTTTGCAAACATTGATTTGAAAATTCAATTAAACAGTGTTGGGCCTAAATTCATTAGCTCTTAAATCTCTACTTTTGTCTTAATTTCAGAAACCCAGATTGCTTTACAATTTGAAACCTAGATTATTATCCCAATTTTCTTCTAGAAAGAATTTTTTATTTCCCCTTTGCAAGGACATAAAACTGTCTGGGCATCGAACAGACACTCAATTCGATTGCTTCATTCCCTGCACGTAGAACTTAAAACTCAAGCTGATCGAAACGAATCGTTGATCTCTGTTCCTGGCAAAGGGCCTGAATGTTCGACATTCGATTCTGCATTTCTACCGGGAAGTATCGCAGAATTAAATTTTTGTAGTAACTGCCTCTCGAAATTAAAGTGAATTTTCAGAGGGAAAGATTAGAGCAATGAAGAAAAAAGCGATTGGACATATTGGTAGCATTTTATATATTTTCAATGCTTGGATTCAAGGTCAATCTTTATATGTAGTGTGATGAATGTAACCGATAAATATCGGGCTAAATTAGCATTGTATAGCTTGAGTGCATATAATGGGGGACGAGATAGCCTGGTTGGTAAGGCGTTGGATTTGTGCCCCTTGAATTGTGAGCTCGAATCCGCCAAGACACCAAGTCCGTGGTGGTGCCTGATGCACACATAAATCTGTCGTGGTCACAAAGTACTCCTTGTCGAGAGTAATACCACTGGGGGCATTGGTTCAGAAGTGACCGTTGTCTAGTTCAGGTCTATATTACAATCTATGGATGGATGTAAGAATTAAATACATGAATTATGTCCCCCCCCCGTATAAACGGTTGTGACCCGAGAATAGCTAAATTTTATTCTTGGGCCTAGATGGCGCTACTGAAGTAACAAGAGACGCTCGTTCGACTTAAATAGCTAACAGACAACTCTCCGGGGGTTAGCAAAGAGCCATAAATCACAATATAACAACAAATAATGAACCACATTTTAAAAAATCCATTTTTCGCAACTGCTACACATATTATAATAAGTGATAAATGTCTCTAAAAAGAAATACACCGATTTTTTTCCAGTTAGAAATATTTGATGCGAGATCTTCTAGTTACACGGCAAACGCCAAATCTAATCCACTTCGTTCCAAACACTTTGTAAAATTTTGTTTTGTCTGCTCTCTCTAACATAACTCCACAAAAGAAATCATTGAAATGATACATTGTTTATGAACTACCAGAACTGCAAACATTGCCAAAACTTAAAGAACGTATTTGTGCAGCATTCAGAACCAATGGCAGAGTAATGTTACAAAATGTTTGGAACAGACTGGATTACA
This sequence comes from Argiope trifasciata, assembly GCA_026543055.1. NCBI lineage: Eukaryota > Metazoa > Arthropoda > Arachnida > Araneae > Araneidae > Argiope > Argiope trifasciata. The sequence continues at coordinate 4,263,914 of JAPMOQ010001578.1, read as the reverse complement.
GATTGAACGTATACTCAGTAAAAAGGTAGTCATACATTAAACATTTGAAAAAAAAGCTTAGTATATTTATTATTGTAATATCTTATAAATGCAATATGTCAATATTGTAATATGTGCAGTAGATTCGAAAATATGATTTTTTTAAAAGCAGTTAATTGTGTAATTAAATGCAAAATAAAATTAACAAATATTTTTCGCCTGATAATTTGCTGACCTTTGCATTTCATTTGGAGTTATATATTTGAAAAATTTTAAGGAATAGATTGGTCAAAAATTAGATATTTTTTTTTTGAAATGGTTAAAATATTTGTGGTATTACAAGAATTCACAAAGAATTTAAAGTGATAAATCTTCGGATTCATTGGGTGATCAGCTTTAAATTTGGTTTAATCCTATTAACGTTCCATTTTAAAGCAACACTAGGGCTATTTTGTTACGGCCCTCTTAATTTTGAGCCTCGTTCAGAAGACAAAGATGGCACCTGAGCTGGCATCCCTTCTCCAAACTTCCACAACACACTAGCGGGACGACGTTTGCCTCGATATATTCAACGTGCGCCAGACCCAATTATATAACGGTTCTCCAGTGGAATCGAGTCTTGAACGTGTTATCCTCCGTCCCTGTGACCTTACTATCAGTCACCGCAGCCCTCATTTCATTTGAAGTCCCTTTATTTGAAAAAAATTATGTAGATCTTTTACTCAAATGGTTAAAATATTTACGTTATTCCTACAATTCAAAAATAGTTTAAATTGATCTAATTCTACGAATTCATCAGGCGATTGAAATGTATATGTAAGGGAATAAAATTAGGGACTCAAATGCAACCTTATTTTCAACATGTTTTAGCTATAAAAAGTTTGAAAGTCTAAGCATTTCTTTATAACTTAAATAAATTTACAAGCAATAATTAATCACAATTTTTTTCATTAATTTGAGATTATAAATTGTGCGAAACTCTTATTACAGATGCTGGATATGGATTTGAAAGCTATGATATATAGGCTGATGATGCTTCCTACCATTCTCAAAAATAATCCTACTGAAATGAAGTTAGTTGGTTTCATAGAATTAGCACCTTAGAAATTGGACATTATTGTCTTAAAGAACTGTTGGGATAAATTAATTAATGCTGGTATTGATTTCGAACAGAATTCCGAAATTTGTGGAGAAAGAATTTTGGAGTTGTAATATTGAATCTTTCATCGATAATTCTAGATGAGAAATGTTTATTAATCGTCCAACGGGTATTTATATGCCTATCAAGAATTCGTTGTTATTTTTATTAACTATCAATGACTTATAGTTCATTTAATAACTACAAGTCAAATCTTGCATCAGATCATTCGGGATAACAAGAAATTTTGCAAATTTACTCCCTTTCTCTCTATCCCGCAAATTTTCTGAGCTTTCATTGCAACGCTCGGTAACGCCAGAAAGATACTCTAAACCTCCGAAGGCTTCTTGTATACTGCAGACCATCCCTCCACCACTAAACCTCCAAAGGCTGCAAGTTTTTCAGTACCATTAAATTATTTACACCAACCAGAAAACTTATGCTTATAGTTGAGTCCATGATGACAATTCTCTAGATCTGTTTTATAAAAACACTCAAAGGTAGACAGTTTATCCTAAATTTTTGAAGTAGCGTATCTATTAGGTCTGGGTGTAAAGTTCAGACATCCTTTGAGATACTTCTATAAACTTTCAAATGAGGTTCACTTCTATACTGTGTCAATTTATCTTTTGATAAATAGATGCGGTCTGTAAATTCAATTTCTTCTGACTCAACATCATCGTTTGAAGATGATTTAAAAGTTTCAGAAGTCTGGTTTTCAATGATTTTTTTCCACTTAAAAAGCAGCTAGTAATATATCATGAATTATTTCTTCTAATGACGATATATTCAGAATTGAACTAATTGAAAACCCACTTTTAATAAGCTGGAATCGATAAGAGAATTACTAATTACTCTCGGAACAATATCGGAATTGCCAAATTTTTCAAAGAGGAATACACTCGAAAAACTTTTCAAAGATTCTCATTGGATATAATATTATGTATCTCCAGACAGTCTCAGAGGAAATTTTTGGTAGTTCCTACTAAGAGAAATACTCCCAAACAATTCATTGGAACTTCCTACGAATTCTAAACATTTATTTTTCGCCACTATTACGTATCAGAAATGATATTCAATCCGTAACCAATCCATTGATTGCACATGAAGGGCATGAAAGCGAATATCGTTTTGATGATATTATAAAGAATAAGTAATTATAAGATCAATTTATCTCTCAGGAATTAATAGCGATATTTTGTTTTCATATGTTCTAATTGTCAGTTTACATAGTTTTATAACTTGTCTAAGATAGCTCAGCAACAATTGCACCATAATAATTGTATTATTTCTTACTATATAAGTGAGGAATAATTTCAGTAACTCGAATTCTTATTTGCTTTATCAGTAAAGAATAATTTCACTAACTCGAATTCTTATATACTACATTCGTGAAGAATAATTTCAGTAACTCAAAATCTTATTAACTATGTTAGTGAAGAATAATTTCAGTAATTCGAATTGTTATGAAATCAATTTCACAAGGTTTTATTAAATTTTGTATGAAAATTAAATGCTAAATAATTTTCAAGCATAATGTGTTATTTTGTTTACTATAAATTATAATTTTATTATTTACTTTGCTTTAGTGTCGAGTTTCCCGTTAAAAACATTTTTATAAAAAATATAAAAAAATTTTATATTTTTTTAAATAAATTTATCTTATATTACAAAAAACTGGAAAATTTCAAATATAGTTATTAGAGTGTTATTTTTTTTAATTTTACCTCATTTTTACTGAAATTATAATTGATTTGATATTGACTTCGAGACTTATATTTAAAAATTATTTAACATTTATGATAGATTAAAATTTGAGCTGAAACGCTAAAAAAAAGAGAGTTATTTATAATTGGAAAGGTAAAAAAAATCAATTTGAATTCATTAAAATGAATGACAAGCAAAAGGTAATAACGTGCGTCATATAAATAAAAGAAAAACTTTAAAAAATAAGAAAGAAATAGTTATTTTTGTAACACTACGAGAAAACAACATACTCTTATGATAAAATAACGGAACAAATTATTGATAACTTACTTATGGCACAGTTACATCTTTATTATCAGAAAACATTTCTAGCTATTTTTTTTCAGATTAAGATAATGATAATTTTTTAAAGTATAACCATAACTTAGTAAGATACTTTACTTCAAAAAAAATTTTCGTATTCCAAAAAAGTGTTCCATAAATTTAATCATTCTTCTTACTTAAAATCTATAATACTTTTTACCGTCGAAATGTGTTTATTTTTCACTTTTCAGACGTGAAACATTAAATACAGAAAAAAATATTTTCAAGATATGAATTTTTAAATAATGGAATGAAATTATTTTTAAACTCTAGAAAGATTTTACCTCTCATTTTATCGTTTTTGTAACAACGAAAAAATATCGTCTGCTAAAAACTCTCATAGGAAAAGAAAATAAATTCTTTTTTTGAAGGAAAAAAACTGTGGGTTATAAAAATCGTCCGTCATTTTTATGAGGAACATTTCAGAATTTTTTTTTATCCTTCTATAATCCAATCGAATTGTTTTCATCTTTATTGCTTTTAATGCTTTCCAACTGAGAAAAACATTCAAATGAAACTTCGATAAATGCCATGATGCGTGTTTCATTATTTTTACGGGATTTCATTTCTCAATTTTCAGTTAATGTTCTGCCTCGTATCATTTTATAGAACTGTCAGTTTTCGAAGGTAAAAAGCATATAAAAGATATTAAAAAAACTATTTTAAAAATATTCTTTAAGGCTATTCAAAGTGCATGAAAACTTCCTCAGGAATTAAAAAAAATCTGAATATGAATTGCATTTATAATTCTCAAAAGGCATCTAAAGTATTCAGTGAATTTATTACTGAATGCATTGGGTACGTGCAGAATTTTAATAAAAAGTGTAAGGAAGATTGTAATATGATTTGGATTTGAATTTCTTGGAAATGAATACCGAATGCTTTCATATTTTTCAAAAATAATCTATTAAATTCATATAATCCTTTTACTTTTTTTTTTGTGAGACCATTTTCAAATTGAATTGGCAAAATAATTTGTGAGTTGTATTTCATTTTATTTTATATTATAAGAAAAGTGGTGCATTGTGAGCCTTGAGTATTCATTCAGACAAAAAAAGGTATAAAATATGGGTTCTACACGAGGGAATATAAATCATTTGTTTATTTAATAAATTAAAAATTTCATATTTGTTTTGAATTTGGTGGTGGTGGGGAGGGTTAAATATGGTAACCAAAGTCTCATGATTTTTTTATTCATGTCATTAAAAGTTCTGATATTTACGACATTTTTAAAACTATGAACAATTAAATAACACTTCCCAAGTTACTTTTTACACGAAAAAATAAAAAAATAAACTGAAATGTAAGGAAATATTGGTAAAGAATTTTTAATAACAGAGTTTTTTTATAACATGCTCATCATGTCTACTCCAAGATTGAGAGTTTGTACCTTTTTTTGCTAGTAATCTATGGTTAAATATTTTTTCATTTCCCCAAACTTTTAAGATAAAAAATAATAATGCATTAAATATTGCTCATATATATATAAAATAAAGAATTCACCACTATGAATATTTAAAACGATTGTGTTATAGTATGTCTGTTGGCTCTCCAGAAGTTAAGGCATTTAATCTATACTTTCATTATCAACAATATACTTTGAAAATTAAATTTTAACACTTGTCAATCTTTTTCTGAAAATCATAATTTCACGGATTAAACGAAATTTTGGTAATTTTTTTTTTGAAAATTTTCAAAAATATAGTCGCAGATAAGTAATTTTTAACACACATAAAAATTTCTAAAATTAAATTACTGAATGGCATCAAATTATTTGCAGCTAGTTTTCCTATCTAATTTTAAGAAATTCTTGGGAATAATTTGTAAATAATTTATATTCCATTCCAATTTTTACTTTCCATTGTCCAAATAAATTTTTAAAAATTTTCATTAGTTTAGAAATATTTCTGATCTCTAACGTGGATTCTGCTTATTTTTGACTAGCGATTAGTGACTAGCTGGTTCATAGAAAATAATTATTGTGTTCAGCTTCTTTTATATCCTTTATGCATCAAGTGAGGCTTAGGATTCGCTTTCGATTGTTGTCTTGATCATAATTTTGTGATACATATTAAAGTACTATTTTTTAAACCTTTGTACTTGTTTTGTTAATCTAGTAAATGAACCTTTCTTAATGAAATGAAGCCCCATGTTATCATAATCCTATCCTCCTTGTTTTTTAACTGCCTGCTTTCATCACAGTAACTTTATTTTCACATCTCTCAAATCATCTGCGTGAATTATAAATAGAATTTTTCTTTTTTATCTTCCAACATTGGAAGTAAACCACACAATCGACTGATTAATAAAAGAATAAAAAGAAGAGTTTATTCAAATAATGAAAGTTATTTTTAAAATTTAGGCAACATTTTTTTTTATTTGAAAATATTTAACAAAAACTTTCCAAATCAGCATAGCTGGTATTATTACTTTACTAAATTTTTGTGTTTTAATACGATATAAAAATATTTTGCCTAGTGAATTAATATTTACAGAATTTATCAAAGGAAAACGATAAAATATGATTCAATTTTCGATAAATAAAAATTATTATTATTATTTAAAAAAGACCCCAACAGCACATTTACCCCTTCCAAGATATATTTGAGCTAAATCTCTTAGCATTAGGACCACATTGTTTTTCCTAATGACAGTAAAAACATTCTTTTCCTCTTTATTTGATAAATGATGATAATCATTTATAATATAATAAGTATATTATGGAATAATATTATACAATAAAAATATTTTTTACGTAAGTTGAATAACTATGTAAAGTATATAATCATGTTTCAATGCAATGCTTGTAGGATTAATTATATCTATCTATATAATTTAATCCAAAAAGAATTTTGTGAGAATTAAATGCATTATTTAGCATGAAAAATAAGAAATTAAAGTCGACCATTATAACACAATTTTATATTAAGTTGCACGTATGACTTGATTTTATATTAAAATATATTAAAAATTCTAATTATGAAATCATCAGTAAAAGATTTTCACAAAATCAATTATTAGATATCAAATAATCAATCAAAAAAACTTATATATCAATTCATAAATATCAAAATTTTTACTACGCATTTGATTGCAACTTAAATTCCCAGCAAACACGGTGGTTATATAGAAGATTATTAAAAATACGTAAGCGGAATTATTTTTACTTTCATTCAGGTTTTGCCGAAAATACACCGAAGAGCCATTACATTATGACCACCCTCCATCAATGAGAACGGGCTCGGAGCAGGAGCAGGAGCAGAACCACTGCGCGTGCGTGGTTGATATTGGAGTATATAAAACGGGTATGCAGTGTCTTTCTAAGCATAGTGCTATTAGCGACATAATGGGAAAAGCAGCAGATTTATCAGACTTTGATAAAGGTCAAATCGTTATGGCTTGGCGACTTGGAACATCAATATCAGAAACGGCGCATTTAGTGGGCTGTTCATGTGCATTTGTTGTGAGCACATATCAAAGGTGGTGCAGGGAAGGTGAAACGGCAAGTCGCCGGCCAAAAGTGCGTCGTCCACGGCGCATTGATTCCAGAGGAGAGCGGAGATTGCTATGCATTGTTCGCCGTGACCGAAGGGCTACAACAGCCGAAATCACTACCAGCTACAACAGTGGTGACCCATACAGTGTTTCTCAACACACTGTGCAGCGTACATTGCTGCGTATGGGCCTACGCTGCCGGAGGCCGAAGCATGTTCCTGCACTAACGGAACGTCATCGCCAAATGCGTCTGCTATGGGCCAAGAAACATCGGGATTGGACACCAGAGGAATGGAAGAAGGTTGCATGGTCCGACGAATCACGTTTTCTGGTCCATCACCTCGACGGGCGTGTGAGAATACGCCGATTTCCAAATGAATCCCTTGCTCCCGGATGCACAGTTGGACGGAGAAAGCCGGTGGTGGGGGTATTATGGTGTGGGCAATGTTTTCATGGAGCACATTAGGACCCATAATCCCCATAGAACAATCCTTGGCGTCTGGAAGGTACGTGAACATGGTTGCAGACCAGGTTCACCCATTCATAGGAACAGTGTTTCCTGCGGGGGATGGCGTGTACCAACAGGATAATGCACCATGTCATAAAAGTCGAATCGTCATGGATAGGTTCGAGGAACATTCCAGTGACTTTCAAGTCATGTCTTGGCCCCCCAAACTCACCTGAGATTAATCCAATAGAGAATCTATGGTCCTACTTGGAAAACCAAATTCGTGCTGCCATGCTATCCATTCGCAATGTGAGGGAACTGCAAGACCAGTTGGTGAGCGCTTTGTACCAGATACCTCAGACTACCTATCAGCACCTTGTGGAATCAATGCCACGGCGGGTACTAGCAGTTTTGAGGGCTAAAGGTGGTCCTACATGTTATTAGCAGGGTGGTCATAATGTAATGGCTCTTCGGTGTATTTTTCCTATCTAAGCCAGTTTATAATAATATTTTTTCTTCTTCTTTTTCTTCTCTTTTTTTTTGTCATATATTAAGTTTGATATTTTATCTCATTGATTAAATGTAACTGAAATTTTATTGTTGTTTATGTTTCAAATTCAATATTCATTATCTTAATTTCATACAAGTACTTTAAATTTTTATCTAACAAATCAAGATTTATAACAAATTATATTACTAACAAATTACAATTATAATTGCTTATAAATTATATTTATCTAAGATATAGTCTTTTACATTTTTTCATGCTTCGAAACCTTTGTTTACAGATTAAAAATAGTTAACACATATCTTTAAAAAAGTTATCGGATAATTAACGCATACATAATTACCCAATCGTTGCTTCTTTTTATGATAAAGAGCACACGGATACCTTAATGTTTTATTAAAACTAGAGTTCTAAAAATTGATAAATTTTGCATCTTATATATTAAGCAGATATGAAAAAGAATAATCTAGGAATGGCCGATATGAAAAAAAAGCGACCAACTTAATTTTGGCCAAAACTTTTAAGAAATTAAAAAACTTTTTTAATGTAATTAATCTTTTTTTTCTCTTGTTCCCTAATTTCACACAACTTCAAAATCTAATATTAGGAACCGGATCAGTTCCGTGGATAAAATTAAAAACACGGCCCAAAAACTGAATATTTTTACTACATGCGTTGTTCTAAAATTAAGAATACCTTTCCAAAAATAGAGCAAAAAGTAATAAGTTTCCACACATTGGCATTTTTGGGATGCATAACGAAGTTGAGAATATTCTTTTATAATTGTATAATTTTTTTACTTTTTTACTTTTGGTTATTTTTTTGGATTCGTTATACAATAACATTTGCTTTTGGGTATTTTTTAGTTAATAATATTTTTTTTTGTTTTATGCCCTTAATTATAAAATTATATTTTTGCTTTCCTCTTATTTTCTATTTGATTACAGTTTTAATTTCTTTTTTCGTTCATAAGATCCAGAATATTTTTTTGAATCGGATTATTTTTCAATTCCTACTACACTCTCCTTATATATATTTTCGAATTCGCAATCGTTAATAAAATACTTTTTATTCATCCACTCAAGTTCAAATACATTTTATCTCCCTCTCTCTCTCTATATATATATATGTATGATAATTTTTTAAGCAATTTTTCTAGTTGACAAACAACGTTTTGGAGCACGATCGATTTTGAGAAACAAACATCGTTTTTCTAAATATCAATGCATGTGTAATTTCATAATCCCGTGTTTGTTTCTAACCTGTTTCAATTGAATGAAATTAATCAAGACAATTCGTAAAAATTCAGAGAAGGAATAATTTCGAAATCAATTTGTGCTATTGGTTGGCTATAAATCGCCAAATGTGACAGCCTTCTGCATTGTTTTCCGATGAACCTAAAAGTGAAAAATGGATGCCTCAAAAGTGATAAATCGCCGATTTGTTGCATATTCATTATGCAACTTCAATAACCTCAAAACAAAACAGCATCATGTTCTCATTTGTTAAAAAAATTAAATATATTCAGAATTATTTTATAATGAATTAAGGCAGACATATTGCAGAATTATTTTATAATGAATTAAGTGCGAACATATTTATTCTTCTGTTACATTAAACAGGAAGAAAAAGTTTTCCTAAAATGTTTCACCAGAAAGAAAATATTATGCTGCAAATAGATTCAATGCAGTTATTATGATCACATCTTCTCTTTTACTCAAACTGTAACTTTCCACATTTTATCATTGTGTATCCATACAACCGTAAAGAAACACCATCCAAATATCCTTTGATATCACAATTTACTTGCATATCGCAACCCAAATTTAATTGAGAAATTAATTATGTTTTCCTTTAAAAATGTGTTTTTTCCCCTCTTTCAATATTCCCAAGTCCTTTCAGATCCTTTCCTTAGAATGAACGATAGTGTTTGAAAAGCACGACCATTCAAAAATTTGAAAAAGGACGAATCTTTTCATCATAATTCTAGTTATCTTTTCGAGAATATTTATTCATTTTAATGGTGTTCTGTTGCTTGAAAAGAGGTTAACTTTATTTGGTTCTTCCATTTTGTGAAAAAAAAATATACCATACAATGCGATATTATGAACTGAAGCATATGCCTATAACCTCTTTGTTATTCTATGGAGATTTATTAAAACTAGAATCTTCACCAAAAGCTCCTCATTTAGACAAGTTTTATTATTAAAATCTTGTTTCGCTCTTTTCTGAAAAATATCTCCGAGATAAAATCCAACTTTTCCGTTAGAATAAAGGAAGAAAGCAATTGCATTAATAAAGGCTGCGTTTTAAATCAAGCTTAAGAATCGTTTTCTAAAAAAAAAAAAAGCGTTTGATCTTATAAAATGAAATATTTTAACTTGATCTGGCACTTTTTCGCCGATATTTGAATATTTTATCTGTTTCCTTCGATATAAAGTTTAATTTCGGTTTAAAATCTGTTTATTTGGAAAATATTTTTTTCCCTCTCTCCCACCTAGCGTAGTGAAAGAAAAATTATTATTATGAGAAAAATCATCTGCTTCAGTTTTTTTCTTATTTTTTATAAAGTATTTATAAAATTGCAATCGATTTTGCAGTGGAAGGAATAAAGTGTAAAAGAAAATAGAACGTGCTTCAAATAATTGAATTTTGATTTTGTTAAAATAAGGAAAAATTCTAACTTTGCATGTTTTTTCAGTAAAATAAAACTGTGGGAAAATATTAAGAGTATAATATATATATTTCTTTTTAAATTCCTACTGTTTGTTTACTTTTTCCCTGTATGCATTTATTTAATATATTGTTCAAATTTTCAATCCTTAATAAAATGCGTTTTATTCATCCACTCTAGTCTAAATACATTTTTTAAAACTTGAAGAGGATGACGATGTGAATACAATTTTTTTAAATATTAATTTCTTAATTAAATTTAATTGATTTTTAATACTTTAAATAAAGTTTTAGCAGTTCGTGGGGAAAATTGAAATCAACAGACAGTGGCTCAATGGTAAAATGAAAGGATTTCAGTATTTTTCACGTGAAGGTGAATATTTTTCTGTATTTTCAGGAGATCACTTTTTGCAAAAATCAATCATTTTGTTTTAGTAATTTTTTGATAATTACTTAACAAAAAGTAACTTATATAAAATCATTCCTACTTAAACTAAGTAGGGATCGAATTAATATTTTTACATTACTTTTTAAATTAGTAGATTATAAAACGCGGGATAATATCTTTCTGAGTACAAATATTTATGTCATAAATTAAACGAATATTGAGAGACAGATGATTTGTAATTAATTCCAATACATCAATAATGAGATTAAGTAAAATGAGAATTTAAAAAATTTGAATTGATAAAGGATAGTATTAAGCGTACGTAGAAAACAGAATAAATTTTTAATAAACAAAAAAAAATTTAAAATCGCAGTCAAAAAATTATTAATTGAAACAGAGCACAACTTATTAATTCTTATAAAAGTTGACTAAATTATTAAAAATTTATATATAAAATAGTGAAACCTAGTAAAAAAAAAGAAATAAATTTTAAATGAAATTATTATTAAAATTACATACAAAATTCAATTAGCTTTCAGTTTGAAATAAAATTAAGTAAAGGCAATGCATTTTTCAAATCAATAATTTAATCAGAATTAATAAAAGAAAAATATTATTAATTTGAAGACGACTTTAGCAATTACATTGAAATTAAATTTAGGCTACTAATATACACAGCTTAATGTACTACTAATTTTAATAAAATACTTTTATAAAATGAATATTTAATCTGAGATAAATAAATAATATACGATATTTATAGCAGAAAACCCTTTTTAAGTCGGAGTTTTAATGAATATTTATTATCTGTATTACAAAATATCATTTAACCTATAGCAGAGTTATTTATTTAATGCTCTTAATATAATTTAACAGTAAATGCTGAAATTAATTTATTCAAATTAGAAACTAATACAGTCGCTTACTTTTACTGAAATGGTATATCAGTAAGTGACCGCAAATTATATTAAATTAATTTAAATAAATAAATACACTTAATTTTTTTGAATTAATTATCTTCAAATTTATATACCGTAGGAATTATTTCTGAAGTAGGAAAATGAAATTGATTTAATTTATATAAAATCAACACTTCATAAACTTTTTAAAAACCAACGCTAATTCCTTATTAAAGATAATTTATTAAAGAAAATTATTAAATAAAGGAAAAATTTTGCATCACTCAAATGACAGTAAATTGTATTTTCGAATACTTTGCAAAGTTTTTCCTAATTGAGAAATAAATATAAGAAATTTTTTCCTCCTTTGCATCATTTTTAGGATTTCATGATTTTATTAGGGAGAATTATGTCGTAATTAGACATAATAAAATGAAGAAATTAGGTTTAAAAAAAGTGTAAAAAATATACAACCGAGTGGATATTTTAACCATTTTTGGACATAAAAATTGACTCAGAACTTTGATTTCAGTAAACGGTTGATATGCAAAACTTACTTTATTAATATTAATGCATTTTTGAGCTTGCGTACACATGTATGTGAATATACAGATTAACATCTGTCAGCACCCATGTACTGAAACGGGATTGGATCTAAATTTTAGAACCTGACACTTAATATTATATAATAAAATTTTTTCGGCTAACTTTGTGCTTGTATTATCATATGAAAACTTAATGTTTTCACTTGAGGGTTTTGAATTGACTTGAAGGCAACAAATTATTGAAGAATCAAAATGCGTAGGCAACAAATGAGTGGTTTATCCCTTTGAATTATTTTGAAGTCGGCTTTCACAATATAGCTTTTGAATTATTTTTCATCTGCTGTTATAAATTCTGTCCTGGAAATCACACTGTTATTGCCTTACTCGCGTAACGTTTTTAAAAAATAAACTAAACAAAAAAATGTTTAATCGAGAGAGGGATAAAAATATTGTTTATTTAATTGGTCCAGGGATAATTTGAACTGATTAAAATAAGGTAATTAGAAAATAATGCTGAAAGTTGTCCTATTTGGTGATTGATTTCCCTCACCCCATCTCTCCCTCTCTCTCCCCCCTATATAGATATATATATTATATAAAAATATATATATATGGGAGGGGTACGTGTGTTTAGTTTAGTTATATTAACGTTCGTTTAAAGTAACACGAGGGCTATTTTGGGACGGATCTCGTAATTTTGAACAAAGATCAGATGACGAGGACGACACCTGAATTGCCACCCCCTCTCCACACCACACCACGGGGGGTGCGTGTGACGAGGGGGAGAGAGAGAGAAGACTCGTGATTCTTTAACCGATTTAAACTGGTTAATGACTTAAATTAATTAAGAAAAAAATAATGTTCTCACATGATAGCTTGAACTCTGCGATAATAGATTTAATTTTTAATATTTTTTATTTAATGTGTTTATTTGAACACGAGCAGTCATACAAACTGTGATTGAAATTTTTAAAATTCATGTTTAGCATAGAAAATTATATTTAAAAAATCCATAAATATGGTGAAAAGATATACCATATTTCTGCATTTGAACGTTAATAATTAGGTGGATATAATTACGAAAAACAATTGTTTTTAGGGCTGTTGGAGATTTGAAACATTGAAATATGTTTAAATCTCGAATTTCATATTTCCGACAAGTATAATACAATGTACGAGTCGTACGCTGCGTACAACACATTCAAAGAAGTAATCACAAAATGAGGCATCAACTATCTGCAAATTGTAAAGTGGCAAAGTTGAAAAATAAATTACTATCAATTCATCAAAAATCTCTCTAAATTAAGTAACTCAGAAATATATCATCTTATTATACTTACAAAAAGAATATTTTTTATAATCGATAACTTTTCCTTTATTATCTAAAAATCAGTTTCAAGTTGGAATTTGATTGATTTAAATACATGAAGTTCAATCAATTCAAAACTCTTTTCAATATTTTATTTTTAAAATGTTAATAGCTGTGGTTTAAAATTCATGAAATGAGTCTTAGTTTCAAAATTCGAACAAGTTAAACATTCAAAGATTTTATAAGATATTTAAAAAACAATAAACAATTTCTAATGTAGGAGTAATTTTTCCAAAATGATAAAATAAAAAAAAAATAAAATGAATATTATTTATATAGACATTAGCGATAGTTAAAACTTAAATGCTTAGCTTAGCATAATTGGAAGACAAAATAAAAAATATACATACATTTTTCAACGAAACTCTTATTTCATGGAATTCTTAATCACATCTTTTGTACTTTAAAAGGAACAAGCGATATTTTTGTGAATCCTTTTAAATAACGAAAAATAAACAATTATTTTATATTCCGAGCGAATAATTCTGCTTAACATTTCGAATGAAGCCATCACGAACTGAAAAAAAAAACGAAAACATAATTGATTTGTGCAGTAGTATGAATTCGAAAGATAGCGAAAAATCTTTCGAATTGATCTTAAAATCATGTTTAAATTCGACAACATTAACAAGCCAAAAATTCTATTTTCTTTTCGAATACACAGCTATGCATCGTAAAATTTCATGATAAATGAAATTCGCGCGCATGGTTGCTTAACTTAATTACAGAAATGTTCGATTTTTTTCTTTCTATTTTTCGTGAATGCAATTAATATGGAAATCGAGTTTTCTATAAATGAAAATCCTGTTTCTTCCATTAATTCTACGGGGTTTACACAGGAAAATTAACGATTTAATTCCGAAGAGCAGCGCAATGCTTTATGTGGAAACATGAATATTCTGGAATTAAGAATTTTAAATAAATCTTTTTCTAAAATAAGGCGGCATTCAGCTTTTGTTAATGAATGGGAGTTTCCAAACAATGCTTTCACGAAGTTTTGCTTTTTCTTTGATACTTGGTTCCTTTTAAAGCAGCGCTGTGTTGAGGAGAAAAATTAATTTTGTAGAAATAAGTCTTTGTCTCCCCTATTCTGTAATGAGGGAAAATAATAAGAAATTTTGAATGCTTTGCGTTATTCCTAAAATATATAAAATATAATAATTTTTATGCTAAGCATATATGGAGGCATTTTTTATTATTTATTATGGTCTTATATCATTAAATGTATTGGACAGAAATGTCGTTAACAAATAATAGAAATTTAAAGTTAGAGTAAAAGTTTTCATTTAATTAGTAACTATCGTCTGCTAAAAAATCTAAAATAATCCATAAAACATAAGTGATTTATTAATTATTTCACTTAAGTATAGCAAATTCCAGTTACGCATTTATTATTTTATCTCTTGAAATTTTAATGTTACATGTAATTGTTCTAAGAATTGTTTGATACGAATTTCATCAATTTAAAAGCAACTTTAAAAATACTTCATGTTCGTCTGATTTATATGGTTTAAGAAATTTAATAATTTTTATGCTAAGCATATATGGAGGCATTTTTTTATTATTTATTATGGTCTTATATCATTAAATATATTGGGGGGAAATGGTGTTAACAAATAATAGAAATTTAAATTTCCAATTAATTTCAAATTATCGTAGGCTGAAATCTAAATTAACTTATAAAGCGCATTAATCATTTATTAAATAAGTTAGATTGAGGTTACATTTATTATTAAATTAATTGTTTAAAGAATCGTCCAATATGAATTTTGTCAGTTTCTGACCATTTAAAAATACCATTTAATGCTCATCTTATTTACATGGCGTAGGAAATAGGCAAATTTGTTACTAATCATATTTATACAATGTTTCTTTAAGTAAAAAAAATTCTTAGAACTAGGCCAAAATATGGTAATATTTTGGAATTCTAGTTGTTGACGACAGAATGAGATACATTTTCCTTTTTGATTTAGCAATAATGATTATTATTGAGGATTTATACAAGAGAAATTTTAAGAAAAGTATTTTGTAATAAGTTATAAAAATAAATAAAAGCGATTTCCTGTTTATTTTCTCCGAAAGAATGCCATCTTGCCTTGAAGTCAGCTTTCAAGAATCTTGCTTTTAATTTTACTGTCTTTTTACGTGAATTTTATTTTTATTTATTGATTAATTAATTTATAAATCTAAAATTCAAAAACAGTTACAAAATAAAATTTTGTTTCAGTGGATTGTACGAATGAATGAATTTCTATAGGGTAGTTTCATTAGCTATCATTTGGTCAGACATTTTACAAAAATGAGGTACTAATGAAATTAAATTTTTATGCCCAAGAGACACATAACATAATCAATTTAAATAAGTTTATAAGTTATTGTGAAAAGCCGAAATTTAACTAACTGGTGTTATATCTTTTCCATTTGATTTTATACTAGTTATTTTCTGTTAATAATTGTTTGTTGTTGTAGGAAAATGATAAAAGTGTACTTTAAACATATTATTTAAAATAGTTTTCGTGTTTCTGGATTTCTGGAGCATTTAAATAAAAGAATACTTACTTTAAATGAACATCTTAATAATTTTTATACGTAGGCAATGTATATATGTGACTAAGTTAAAACGATCCAATATATTTAAGTCGTTTTAAAATACCGTTTTTGTGATTAATAAAATTATCAATTCGCACATAATTTTATGCATATTCATGTAGGATATTTTTTAAAAAGTAGGGAAATGGCAAGAAAAATCGTTTGTTCTATCTTGTCATTTTTTGAAGTATAATAATGACATAGCTCCTTTTTTTTTGTCGTGTCCGTGTTTTTCACGGAAAAGGGGTGCAGTAGCTTCTG
The DNA here is from genome assembly GCA_026543055.1 of Argiope trifasciata. Taxonomy (NCBI): domain Eukaryota; kingdom Metazoa; phylum Arthropoda; class Arachnida; order Araneae; family Araneidae; genus Argiope; species Argiope trifasciata. The sequence goes on along the minus strand of JAPMOQ010001578.1, from coordinate 4,247,552 downwards.
AGGGTAAAGACCCCTGAGCACCCAGATGGCAGAAGTCTGACTTGTAGCTCACACACACGACACAACCCTTTTTAGGGGGCGATTGAACTCATTCATACACTCATCCTTCCGCAAGTCAGAATTTAGATCCAAATCAGAGACCGACTCATCCCTGATTCAGTACCCCCAGAGGTATCGTTTTGCTATGGGAACTTGGAGGACTTTGCAGCCTCAACATATTTAACGTGTCCCAACTGCCATTAGCCAACACGGCGGTCTTTGGCCGAGACGAGGACAGAACCCGTGACCTTTCGATTAGGAGACTGACGCTCTACCAACCAGGCTACCGCGCCCTCATATAGTTCCTTTTAAGCACATAGTATGTTTATATTTTTCACAGCTGCTAAAAATTCGATTTATTTATCTTGAAACATTCTTAAAAATGAAAAGGAAAACATGTATTAGATTTCCATATCAGATAAAGAAAAATATGGAAAAAAGCATATTCTGTTTTCTTGAATATTCTTAAAAATAGTATTTTATAAGAATACATTTAATTGGTTTTGCATTTTAGAACATTCTGAAGAATAGTTCCTCGTTAAAATATCTGCTATTCCAAATTATCTTCAGAATAATGATACATTTTCAATTGTCTTCTTTAAAAATAAGAGTTAAGATTCCTAATATTTTGTGTGTTTTTAAAAATAACGAATGGAACAAAAATTTCTAACCTTAAATCAACTTGATTTCATCTCTTTCAACAAGAATTTTTACAGTATTTTTATAGTTCTGTATCTCGAATATTTCTATGGGGGACACAGAAAATTGCTTTCTTCTATTTTTTTTTTAAACTTACTATTTCTTACATCTCTCGTTTTAACAAAGATAAAACAACCGGTCCCCTACGAATTGACAGAAACAGTTCTTTCACATATTCTCCCTGTATCACTTTTATCTCCTTTTTTTCCACAAACTGTTTTCCATTTACTCAACGAAAATTGTTTGAAATGAAGATTGACGATAACTTTTTTTCCCTATAAACTCCATTCCCAACATACACACACACACAAAAAAAAGAATGAAAAAAAAATTCTATATTTTCTTATTTTTATTTGGCGTATCAAAAACCACGTGGAAGCGAATTCTCTTTTTATATATATTAGTTCGTCTCTGAGTGTCACGCTGGGTAAAGTAGAAGTAGTAGAAATTTTCTTTCTGATTTCAACTTTCGAAATCGATGATTGGACGGAGAGCAATACCAAGGACAGAAAAGTGGGGGAGGAAAGAAGACTAGATTGAACTCCATTTGGAAAAGGTATTTATTTACCGTTCGACGTATCAACGATATATATTCCGTAGGGATTGTTTGGTTTGTTGGGTTATACTGAATGTATACCAAGCCAGAGTTTTTGTGTACATCTTTCAATACCCAGGTTGAATAAAGAGTCCCGATACATGTATATTTGTTTAACAAGAATAAATACTACGCCGGAATACATACAGCAGGCAGAACGAATTTTTATTTATTTTCATTGAAGCAGCTGGCTTGTAGTTCGTTGCGAACAATAGAAATTCGCAATGAATTTCGTATTTGTTGTGGCAAAAATTCAGCTGTTTCATACTTTTATATTTGGATAATTATCTTTTGTTTGTGTATTTAAAATCTCTTTTGTTTCTTTTAAAGTTATACTGATATTAGAAATCTTTATTTTATGTGTTGTATAATAGTGTTGTGTTTGCTATTAAGTTCTAAAGATGGATATAAAAATTAATTTGGCGAAAGTAGCTGCAAACTAATATCACTATTAAGTTTCAATGGTGGGATATTAAATCGATAAAAAATTATTTATTGTTTGGTGCACTTTTATTTATAATTTTGTTCCAAGGTACGTAAAGATAAAATGCATTAATGGAGCTGCTTTATTTCCCACTTATTTAAATATAACATCATATTCAAAATTTTAAGCAACAAATAAGAGATTGAAGAAATATCTAACTTTTACGATTAATAATTGAAAGAATTATTAATCGTAAAGATTTTGAGTTTTCTTCAAATAAGGGATTGAAGAAAAATCTAACTTTTACGATTAATAATTCAAAGGTTTATTACCGGCAACTGCTTTGTTCCAAAGTGCAAAGTGATGAACATCAATCAAAATATATATATAGATTCGAGAATAATTAATCACGCGATATTGTCAGATAAATAACTGCACTCGCAATTTTAAGTGAGGTTTAATGAATAACACTTCATATTCGTTTTCCCCAGTGCAATCTAGACATATTTTTTTTTAATTTAAGAATATTCTTAATTTTTCAGATGTTTGGATTGGATGATTCATTTTCGGAATAATCAATTTAAAAATATAATAAATTTAGCCATACAGTATATTTTAAAATTTCCAGATTTGCATTTGCTTGCAGTGTTTACAGTTATAAACTCATTTCATTTATATATAATCTAATATAAGAAACTAATGGACAATTCTTTGTTATGAAAGCACTCTTCATAATTAAAACGAGTCAAAAAATTATTCACATTAAATAGTGGGGAAACTGATTAAATAATTTGGTTTTCATAGATTTTTCCTAGCTTTGACTTTGGACACTATTAAAAATATCTTTAAACGGAACATGATATTATAACTTTTGAACAAATTGTGCCATTTTTATCAGCTTATTGTATAGATTTGACATCAAGCAACAATATAAAGAAACTAATAATATTATAATCAAATAAGAACAAAAATAATAATTCTAGATAATATCAAACTAATTAATAGAAGATGTTGGTTCTAAAAAAAGTCTTTCTTTCTCTTTTATAGACGATTTGTTGTTTTCGGTGGAAATATATTAGCTTAGGTACGGAAGCTGCACATTATTTGTTTTTCAAGAGACATGATGTAATGAATTTAAAAATTGTACAACTTATTTCTATTCAAAACATCTTTAACATTTACATAGTGAGTAGATAAGAACTTATATTATAGCTTAGGTACTAATAGAAAAACAAGAGATCCTCCTTTTTTTACTTCAAGGAATACTAAATTTATAAAATATATATTGTGATATTTAAAATCTTCTAATTATAAACATTACTCAGCAATATTTACTAAAAAAAAATAGTAAAAGAGCTTCGCTTTCAAATACGAAAATGATTTATTACAAATTGTCAAAATCCATGCATCTAACAATCGATAATTGAGTCTATTTCTTTTTTTTTTCAGAAACACCCGCAAGCAATCCGAAACGAGTATCAAATTCAAAGATTTAGAGCTCATTTTTTTTCCTCATCCCTCTCTCCCCTGAAGCTGCACCCATTCTCTCCCCACCCTAAAAATGGAGTTTAGAACCGCCTCAAGCACATTATCTTGACATCGATTCATTCATCGTAATCGTCAAGACGGCTACTCTTTTGATGAGGCAAATATTTTATGCAGACTGCACCTATGAATATTTTGCAAACCGCAAAAGATGCAGCGAATGTTCTGTTTGAAATTGGTTCAGAACCGCTTTAAATGCAGAGCAGTTATTTGAATGGTTCGACGTGTTTCATAAACATGAGAGGGTTTGCAATGCCAGTGACGCCATCGGCATGCTACTTACGAAAAATATGGCCTTTTCTTGTTTAATGACACATTCCTTTATGTTAGTGGAAAAGAAAGTAATAAATTGTTTATTTAAGCATCGGCTTTGCAATAAAAGTAGTGAAAAAACATATTAAATGTGTTTTCGATATTATATCAAATATAGATAATGGTTGACTTGCTTGTATTACTTAAATATTTTTAATAGTGGTAAATAAATAATTTTAATAAAAAGGAGGCGTATTTTTTATGTTTATTTTCAGCTAAATATAATAATTATTTTAAATAATTATTATAATAATTCTTTTTAAATTAGTTAATAAATATCAAATTAAAGTTCTTTGTTGGCCTTATTTTGGAAACTGGTTGACTTAAATCCAAATAAAGCAAAAATGTTCGATATACCTAAACTCAAAACTGAATGATATAACTAAATTTAATATATTTGAAAGCAAAATGTATCGAGTTATAAATTCACAATTTGTGACCATTGCACACATTTTTGTAAAGTTTTTTTGGTAGAAAATTAAAGCAATTTTTTGGTTATAAGTGACAACTGATTAAAATTTCATTATATATCGCTAATAAAATCAGAGAATTGTAGAATTTAAATTAGATTAGGATCATATTGATGGACTGAAGCAAATTTATTTCAATGACAGTATTTTTTTCAATTTGAACCCGTCAATGAATGCCAATCAATATACAATGAATTGTTATAATGCTAGCAAATCAAATATACTTACTTTAAAAACAATCATTATTATCTTTTTCTTCACTTTGATAAATCTTTCAAATTTATTAACAAAAAATCTTTATTGAATATCATGAGATAATAATTCATTTTTTGAAAGAAATATTGTACTTTTGTATTGTTTTCCTATCACTTTTTGTAATAACATAGAAATAATAAATGGAAATACAGGTCTTAATCTTTGGAAATATACTGAATTGGTTTTAGAATTGTTATCGAATTTATTTATTGTTAAATTGCCGAATTTATTTTGGAATTAGTATTGAATTTAATTATTACTGAATTATTAGAATAAGCTGAATTTATTTAACAACCGAATTATTAGTATATATTGAATTTATTTTAGAATTTTGTGAACTAGAATACATTGTACCAATTAACATGGCTGAATCATCTTGAGGCTTCACACCTTTCAGACATTATTGTTATTATTGTTATTATTGTTTATAAAGAAATCCGGATCTCTCTTTTCTCGAATTCTCTATCATATCCTCTAATGAAAATGCTATCTACTTTCTCATATATATTTAAATAGTTTGGGCAAGGCCTATAATACCACGAGAAATTTGATTATTTTTCAGAATCTCGCAAATGGAAGTTATGTATTATACCGCGTAAAAAAAGTAAGAGGACAATCACTTTTTTACAAATTTTCTTTTATATTTTTATTCTGACTAATAGATTCTGATGTATGTTTGATTTAACTCGTTGAATGCTATGGCAATTTTCAGAAATCCATCCTGAAATGACACTAACTAATTTAAATTAATTTTTATTATTGTATTTTTTGTTCGTTTTTTAATAATTTTTCTGTTCTTGCAAGTCAGCATTGATTTTTTGTACTTTTCCCAGAAGCCATCTATCGATATTAGCACGGATATACTACGAGTTTTTTCGTAGCTGTACAAAAATGACAAGTAAACACAGTAGAGATAACTTGTAGTTAGCGTCATAGAAAATAACGCAATCTACGAGTTATCTCGCAGTTCGCAGTCAATGTGTTAACACAGTTTTATTTATTTTCATGTAAAGAAATAGCTACTATTTTATATAGGGGGCACAGAAGAATATATGATTTACAGTGTGTACAAATAGTAGAAGGGCACTTATTACATTTTTTGATAGAATGTGCAAGAGTAGAATAGTAATTTTATACTTTTTTAAAAACTGTTTTTACGCAGAAAATACTTTGTTAAAATTTTCACTGACGCTTTAATTTCAAAATACCTACAGCTGTACCTTTAAATGATTTTCAAAAAGGTCAAAATGTTGCATATAAATATATAGGTATGGGCATTAGAGAGATTGCTCGTATACTACACTTCAGCTCCAATACAGTTTCTAACTTTATTAAAATTCCAAAAAGAAACAGAATAAAAGAAGGATGGTAGGCCTAATGTTAACGCCTCGTGATGAAAGAAAACTTGCTCATGTTGAGAGTTGAGGAAGTGTTGAAAAGCTCAAAATCGAGCAGAACTTATCCATATGTTCAAGCAAACAGTATACAACTGTATCCAAAGGTCCAAAAGATTCGCTTTCAAAAAATGAAGTTACCATCCAAAATGGAAATAAACAGATATTACTAGTTGTTTATCGCTAAGAAGCACATGCCATGGACCACAGAAAGAATTGCGATATTTTCAGAAGAAAAAAAAGTTTAATTCGGTGGTCCATACGGTTATCAATACTACTGGAATTGTTTGAAGAAATCAGAAAAATATTATTCAACTATACAAATGGGAGGAGGAAGATTGACGGTCTAGTTAGCTGTTGATTATAGAAGAAAAACAAGCTTGGTCTTTTTGAATGGCAGGCAGAAGAATACAGATTACATTAAGGTTTTGAACTCTGAGCTTCTTCCTCATGGCTCTGAATTAGGAGGAAAATAGTGAATGTTTCAACATGACGAATCTTCAATCCATACTGTAAATGGAATTAAAAATTTATTTACTACGAATGATGTGTAGATTTTACCACGGTAAGCAAATAGCTCCTACCTGAATGTAGAAAATATCTGATCTGAATAATACTTGTTCGTCGAATATACTCTGGTGAGGAGTAGTTTAGATAGCTCTCTGAGCTTCAAGTGGCTTTATACTTCAAGAGATACTTTTTGTCGACAGAAATCTAGTATTTTTATGATTTGCTTCCAAACAGAATATTCGAAGTCATAAAAGCTAATGGCAAGAGTATATCTTGCTAATATTTTGCTCTTTTTATAACTATCGTACTTTTTTGCACGATTTAAAATGAAAGAAAGAATTTTTGTTGTAATTCATACCTTATTTTAGAATATCATGGCAATGACAGTAATATTTTTTCAGGGAATGATCTAAAAAATTCGTATGAAAATAAATGCAAAGGAAATAAAAATCCTTAGTTTTTTTTTTTAAATCTGGGACAATTCTAATTTATTTCGCGGTGTAAAATAAAGAAAACCATAACTTCTATATTATTAATAACATGCTATTATTGAAGAGTATTTAAGGAAGGGCCAATAATAATGGAGATTTAATTCACTTAGTTTCATTTGAAATTTAATGGTTTGCTATTTTACTTTCACGTATACATTGCATAGAGAAAGAATAGTAATCCTTAAAAAGAATTTGAAATTTTAATGAACCTTCACGTTTAAGACCACATTTAGTGTGAAAAAATATTAAAAAAAAACTGACTGTCTGTGCTAATGATAATTCTAAAACGCTTTGAGCAAAACGGTTAAAATCTGATATACAATCTATTCCGAATTTTGTGTAAACTGTGTTACAAAGTCTGTCTGCCCGGCTCTTCGAATACAAGTGAACACGCTAATTATAAAATAAAACAGAGATAAATGTAGACATCTGTTAAATGTTGAGCGAAATGCAGCCAAGTGCTACCCATCTGTCAGTTTGTAGTTTTAGAAACATGTAAACTCTATAATTTAAAAACAAAATGACTGCAAAATATCAAATTTTGAATGGGATTTTGCGAGTACAAGTATAGTTTTGTGTTAACCATTAACTGGGGACGCGTGGTCTACGAGACCGCTAGCGATGGACTTTCGCTTACCTCTATTCTATTTTTGGCTCCATCGAATGGACTGACCCTGTAGCTTCCTGTTTTGTAACCTTCAATACACCTGCACTTATTCAAACGATTTCAGCAGATGGTTTTTAAAATAACACAGTTATATCTTTTAGCGACGTCACTCAGACCACTCCTCCACGTTAGAATCCCAGTAATAAACAAGGCTTAGCAGATGACACGTAAACTTGGGCACCAAAATATTATCCAATTTACTGATTCTACTATGAAGCTTATTTCTTAATGAAGTAGAAAGCGATTTAGCGAAAAGAATAATTAAACAAGAATTTTTCGATAAAAGCTCACATTCAAATGATTTTGATGTATAAGTTCAAAAACAATTTTTCTAGTAATAATGTTTTCTGAAAAATTCATAAAATACATTAATATACAAAGAAATATATAAATACAGAATTTTTAGATTACAGTTTAAGAAGTATTATAAAAATCAAAGTTAAAATTCCCCAAAAAACCGTGCTATGAAAGTCACACAAGTCACAAAAAAGGGCAAATTTTACCCATTGACAATTTTTTATCTTTTATATCTATATACTTTTATATGTTGGAAAAATTAATATTATTTAAAAGTATAGTGCAATATGTTTTTTTTTCAAGAATATTATTGTTACATGTAATTTAAGAAAAAAACTATGTTCCAACGCATTGTTTTTTCCGTGATAAAATATTTTGAAAAATTTCTAAAATTATTCTATTTTTAAAACTAAAAATTTCGAACACTATTCTGTTTCTAAAACTAAATTTCTGTAGTAAGAAAAATGTATGCAGAATATATTGGCTGATTTCTAATCTAATATTTTCATAACAAAGTTTTATTCGAGAGTAAAGAAAATGCTGTCTTTTAAACCGCACCTCCAAAGTTGCGTCCTAAATGTTCATACCCAAGTTAAAAGTTAAATATTTGTTCCAATCGGTTGTTGAAACCGCATCTAAAATCGAAATTCGATTTTCTAATATACTACTAATGTGTATCAAAGATAAATTGCCAATAACTAGCCAACGATCTCAAGTTACATAAAATAAAAATGTCAAATCAAAGCCGAAGGTTAATATTTTGTAATAACTGGAATGCGATACTATATAAGGCGTTACTTGGCTGGGCGAATTTGTTGTGGAGAATATGAGAAAAAGGTTTTGGGGAGAGCGTTCCTGCTGTTTTAAGATTGCTTTCATTTTATATAAATTACAAATAATATAAAAATATTTTAAATTCAATTCCTACTTCCGACAACAAAGAAATTTTTTATTTTAATTACTTTTTATTAAATAATTATTAAAAAATGATTCATTTTCGCAAGAACTGAATTCAAATTCTTCACCTTCACGTGAAAAATACTGAAAACCTTGCATTTTACCGATTGAGCTATGCCTATTTACCGATGCCTGTTGATTTCAACTTTCATTCCAAATTGCTAAAACCCTATTTTAGGTATTAAAAGTTAATTAAATTTAATGAATTATTTAATATTAAAAGAAAAACTGTATTTGCATCATGTGTCATCTACTATAAGTTTAAAAAAAAGGTATTTGAGTTGGAATGGATGAATAAAAAATAATTAATTAACGATTGAAAATTTGAACAAGATATATAAATAAATATACATAAGGAGAGAGTTTATGAACTAATACTGGGGACTTGAAAAACCTTCAGAAAATTTTATTCAAACTCTTGTTACTTGTTTAAAGTCTTATAAAGTTTAATTTTCTATACATTTTTGTAAAGTTTTTTATTTTTTATTACTTTTATTTTAATTTATATTCTATTTAGATTGATTTTTTACACTTTTTTGTATGTTTGCTTAAATAAATTACGTATGACTTTAATGTTAGCTTTATTAATTGTCATTAGCAAAATAATCCATTTTGAAATTTAAAGATTTTCATTAAAAATAGATACAATTATTACCTAAGAATGGATTACATTTAATAAGAAAAGAAATCAAACTAGTAAATACAATGGAAGTAACTTTAGTTAATTTAATTTAATGTTAATAAGTTTATCCAGATTACCATTCCGTTAATTAAAAAAAAATAAGAATAGTAACTTTACTCTTTTATGATTCATTTAAATATGTTTTATTTGTTTTTATTATGTATATTATTCAAAATTACTGTATTTCCTTGTTATTGAATCTGTTTAAAATTTTTCTGCCATAAAAGACAGAAAGATTTTCAATTTTCCGAAGAACTAATAGCATGTAGTGGTGTTACAGGGATCATGTTAAAATAAAAATAGAGTGTTTGTTTATCCTAAGAAGAGTCTTTTCAGGATCAAATCTAATGATTGCTAAAAATATATTATGCATGTTGTGCTATAAAAATAGATTCTAATTCTTAGAATGCTTACAGCGAATTTTGTGTTTGTCCTATCTTATTTTCAAAAACAATTCTGGGAAATATAATTCCTCCCGCTTAGCTTTCAGAATTAAAAGAAAAAACACATTCTGCCTCAGTTTAAAAGTCTTAAATATCTTATGTTCATAATTTAGAGCTTGAAGCGGCAATTAGGAACATTTTAAACATTTTGATACTTATTTAGAATTTATATATATATATATATATATATATATATATATATATATATAAAGCTGGAATTTTGTGCTTAATTCTAGCATTCAGTAATTTCTTCAAAATTTAAAAAACAGTTCACAAAACTATTAAAAAGCAGAAAGTCATAAGAATAACAATAATGAAGAATTTTAATTATAATTGAATCATAAATCTAAAGTAGAAGTTCTTAGCTAAAAGTAGAATACTTTTTTTGGTGCTCATATCAGCCTTTTTTGTATTTAAATGTAAAGATGTTTTCTCTCATAAAATTATTTTAATTTTTCTTAAATAAAGATTTATTTTTAGAATTTAGCATTTTTAGAATCATAAAGGACAATCTTTTTTTCCTCCCTAGAAATAATAATAAAGAAAAGAAAGAAGAAAGGCAAAGCAAAATTTAAGTGATTTTAAAAAGACATTTCATTTTCAGATTAAAAAATTATACAACATTTCGTTTATCTGTTTCATGATTAACTGTAACTTTCATTCAGTAACTGTAACTTTTAATCATTCCTTAAAATGTGTTCGTAAAAAGTTGATTCTTTAAAAAATTATTAAATATTTTTTTTTTACCTTAACAATGTTAGAGATTATACTTCCTTTGATTTTGACAGAATAAAGAGATATTATTCACCTTTCCATGCATTTTTAACAGTTCTTACATGATTTTGAATTTTTCATTGACACAAATTAAAAAATTGTGAATATTTCATAGCCAACATTTAATGAAAAAAGTGTATATCTTTACAAAATCTTAACTTTAAAGCCTTTTAAAAATTCCACTCACAAAAAAATTGTTCTGAAAACGAAGAATTTTCATTGTTTCATTGCCATAAATTCAGTTGATATTCTATTGAGGAAGAAAGGAGGGTTTTTTACACATCTTAAACAAAGATCATTCATAATTCACACAATTCATGAATTATTAGTTTCAGTGTTCCTTTTTTTTCTAATGGCTCCTTTGGAACTCAGAGTTAATTCACTTATTTCCAGAAGTGATAAAGAGTCCTTATATTAAAAATTACTTTCTCAACTAAGACATAAAACTAAAATGTGTCTGGCATTTCATCTCTTCAGTTGAGAAGTAGCTCTTGATTAAAGTGCCAGCATAAAGTTGCTCCTCTTGAGAAAGCATCCAACTTGAGAAATTAATTTGTTTTAACAATTTAAGTAGTATCTCGTGAAACTCTTTAGCCATTACTTATGTATGGGATGTCTGGATAGGTAGATATTTATTTTTTTTGTTTTATTTTAACTACGCAAGACTTATCCCTTGATGTGTTTTATCCAAATATATATGGCATTCTAACGTTTACTAGGAACTTAAATTTGTTTATTTTATATCCACAGTTTTCAGTTTTTCTGTATTCTTTTTTCTTATTTTGGAAAGATAGGATTTAGAGGACATTTTCCTCTCTCCTACTCTAGGATGGGAAAAAATAAACATAGAAAAGCAAATTCACTTCTAAACTGTCTCTTTTATTTTCATTAATAAATTGTATTGTTTGATTTTGTTTAAATACAACTGCTTTTTATTTTTGAAAGACATTAGGTGTAAGATTTTGTTTTATTCTTTTTTTATTGAATAAAATTATTTTTATAAATTTTTAAATTCTTTAACTGGATCTTAACGATTATTTGCAAGTTTATTTTGGAAAATATAAGCCATGGGCAAGAATTAGTAGCTTTTAATTTTAAAAAAGTGAGTGCATTAAAAGATTATTTTTGTTTGACTACACAAAATAAACTTTAAAAAAGGGGAACCTAATATTTGAAAACTTTGAGGTATGAATATTATTTAAGGACTGTGAAAGACGTTTTAATTAAAAAATGCAGAGAGTATACAAAGCTTAGAATTCAATACAGAGACAGAAAATACAAGAAAAATCTCAATCTGTTACTCTATTTGTTGTATATCAGTTAATTCTTTATTATCTTAACTACATTAGGATAACAAAGACATTTTTAACAATTTTCAAATATTCAAAAGAAAATGGTCAAAACTATTCCATTTATGCCCTTAAAAAATTTAAATTTTGGCGAGGTTTAAGACTGATTTCTGTATAAAAATATCGTGAACATTCTCAGAATTATTTACTGAATCATCTCCAGGTTCATTTTTCATAAATGAGAATTCAAAATTTCATTCCATGGTTTGCATCTCTATTTTTCAAGGAATATACGTGCCAAATTTAATAGTTATAGGTAAACAGTCTGGCTTGTAGAATGCCAATATATACAGACACATTCATTTTTATTATTATTAGAAATTTAACTTAATTTATCTATCGTTTTTAAAAACAGAATTTTGCAATCGATTACCTTCCTCATGTGTTAGAGATCTGAATATGTATATCTATATAGAAATATCCTCTTGTATGCACATATAGATAGTAATACTCTCTTTTAAATACTTCAATAATCATCAAGTTATTCAATTTATTTTATTTTATAGTCGCAGCGTCATTTAATGATAAATTTGAGAAAAGTAATTTCAGATTTCTTTTATAACTACTGTTCGTTTCAATATTCTGAGACGACCTCTTTTCGACAGTTCTATCTCATAACGAAGGGAGATAGGAAAGGCTAAGCGTATTTTTAGAATAATACTTCGTCATTCTTTCACCTTGATTTCCACCCTATTAGATATTATTTTGTTCAATTACTTTTCACGTGCATGTGAATATGGTGTCGTTTCTGATTATTTTACTTGAACTCTCTCTACAAGTAATGCACATTTATTTTTTTGTCCACTCCTTTCGTTTTCCCCCTCACCCCAATTTCGACGAATTAAATCCATCCTAACGCATGCGTAAAAGCGGAAATAATTTTTGAAGAAGAATCCGTTGTTAAACAATAATTATTTGTTACTCATAATTCTAGACTAAAATGTGAAAATAATTCAAATGAAAAAAAAATATATATATTTTTTTTTGCATACTAACTAAATGGTTTTAAAAATCTTTTTTTCTTCAAAATTTTTGAAATAACTTTTTTAATATTAAGAGAGTTTTTTGTCAAATTTAAGGTTTCCGACTACGTTAAAAACACAAATTGTCGACCACATTGGGAATTTTTTTAAATATTGTTATTTCTTGTAGTTCAGGCTTTCCTTTTTCCAAAACAATTTATCTTTTCTAAGAGAAGGAAGGCTTCACCTATCATCCAGAGTCACATTTTTTTTTCAGCTAAAATTTGCCTTTCACTTCAGTTTTCCCAAATCTTTAATTTTCATAAGAATTCTCCACCCTTAATATGATATCTCAAAAACTAACAGAAATATTTACGTAAAAATTTCAGCGTGTGTTTTAAATAATATGGGAAATGAGATGAACCAAAAGTATTATTGTTGCTGAAATACTTTTTCATTTATAGGTGTTTTTAGAAGAATTAAGTCGCAAATTTATGAAAAAAATGTATATATGCGTATATTTGTATCCATAACTTCTTTGCAACTCAAGATTTTTCTTAGATTTTGGTTCATTTCATTTATCATTATATTCTATAACTTGTGAACAAAGAGAAATATGGATGCTGTATTACAACTTATTGTAGATTGTTAACCGTTTTAGTTAAATTTAATTAAACTTTATTACAATTTTTCTTATTTTTAAAAATATTTTTTCAAATATTTTTGTTGTATTAGTAGGATTTTGTATTGTAATTGACAGCAGATCTAAAAACCATAGTTTTAAATAGTTTAAAAGAAATCCAATCTTTCAAAAATTTTCCTACGAACGTAGTCGGATATCTTAAAGCAAAATCAAACTTTTTTTCAATATGAATACAGGAATTTTTATCCATTTGTATTTTTTATTAAATGTTTTACTTATAAAAGAAGAAAAATTGGCTCTCATTGATTATAGCAGGAAGAGTAGAAATGCAAAATATGAAATCAAATCTGTTCCCGTCGTCTCTCTGACTGACACGCCCAGAGATTTTGAGCGAAAATCTTTTCTACATGATCGAAATTCGAAAACTGCTTCTACCCCCCTCTTCTTGTTTCGCCTTTTATGTGGGTCAAGTGCAGGGGAGTGTGAAAACTCAACATTTCTTCACAAAATTTGATATTCAAATCACTCCTCTCAGTCCAAATTTAACCGGCGATTCAAACCATAGACGGCTGGATAAAGGATTTCGTTCTTCTCAGAAGAAAAACATTTATTCGAAGGAATTTCTCTCCATGTGCCATTTATTTTGATATTTTTCTTTCAAAAAAAGTTCAAGAACTCAAACTTTTATACAGGAAAAAGTATAGAAACGTGTAACTGAAAATTTTATTGCCTATTATTAACTAATATTATTATTTCCATTTGCTGCTAAGTGAAATGGTGTTGAAAGTTTATTTCTTGATAATCACAGATAAATTATTTTGTTCTGTGTTTTCTCTACCATTTTTTCCAAATTATCTTTTTTATTGCTTTACTATCTAAATGATCTGAATTTTGATGATATTGCATTAAACATTGAAAAAAAAAACAGCAAGTCAGTAATTAAAAATTGCCATTATCGAATTATAAATTTCTCCTCGTTAAATATTTATTTAAAAAATTGTAAGAATTTTAATACTCAATTAGTAGAAATTTCTAGTTATTTAAATTCAAAAATTTGTAAATTAATAAGCTAATTGTTTTGACGTCTTAAGAAAATTTCGTATCCAATTGTTATAAACGAAAATATTTATATAAATAAATGAATAATAATTTTAAATATAATAATTAGAAAGTTATTTTATAAATATAATAATTATCATTGAATAAATTCATCATAACACAAAATGTTGTGCTTCGTAGAGATGGTGTATACTCATAAAAAACAGTTTACTGGTTCAATTATATATACTAATTATTATAATTATATTACCTAAGCATTATCTATACATTTTAATTCTTAGGTAAATATGTAACTTCTATCTGAAAGTAAAATAAGATATTTTCAAAGTAAAATTTTAAAAATTAACTCATTAACCGAATAATTAAACAAACTAAAACATATCTTATGAGGTACTTTGATGAATCTTTGAGATTTTAAGAGGCGCATATTTAAAGACCAGAGTTTTTTTCATCATGTCACCCATACAAATTTCACTCTTCTTGGAGTATATAGAAAAAGAATTTGATATAACATCACCATTGAACAGAATTTGAGATCTGAATTCAAAAGTAATATTTTATGACTTTATTTAAATTTATTAGCTGCCTCAATCCTATCATTTTGTTAATTCCTTTCCCTTTATAGTTTTTTGTGAAGTTATTTTATTGTAGAAAGTTTACAATAAAAGATTATTTTATAGTATTTTATATTGTATTTATTACATGCTGCTTCGATAGCTCTTGTCTCATTAAAACTTAATTTTTCCTTTTAAGTCGTATTTAATCTTTTTTCGTTTGAAGCATTTATTTCTTTTCTTGAGTTCTATATTTTATTATTTATCTAAAATCCTCGATTGTATTTATTTGAAATAAGAACAATTCTCTTTCTCTTAATCATTAATTTTATAATTGGACCTTCTGTTACTCTAAGTGTGATAATCTATTACTTAATTTTAACTTTGCTTTCTCGTTCTCTTTTTGATTAGTCGCAGTTAAATAATTAAAAAGCTTAAGCCAATTTCTTAAAAATCCTTGTTTTTAGAAGTT
Source organism: Argiope trifasciata (assembly GCA_026543055.1). Lineage (NCBI taxonomy): Eukaryota > Metazoa > Arthropoda > Arachnida > Araneae > Araneidae > Argiope > Argiope trifasciata. Next base: position 4,231,959 of record JAPMOQ010001578.1, on the reverse strand, counting down.
AATGTTATTCAGATGTTTAATTTAATCCAAAATTTGAATTGCGTATCATGTATTATTGATAAATTTATAATAATAGCATGATTTAATTGGTTACATTCGATTTGAAGATTTTGATGTTAAATATTTTTCTTAATTTTTAATTTTGTTTATAATGACAGTCTTAAGAAATTACTTAATTATTCAAACCATCTACTTAAACCTTCTTACAATTCGACACAATTATTTAAAAACTGAAAATCTAGATATTATTATTTGCTAAAAAAATATCAAATAAGCCGAATTATAGCTTGATCACGAACCATGGCTTTATATTGAAAATTGTTCGATGGCTGTTGTTTTTAAACGCTAACGACTGAAAATTCCTTTAAAAATCTTTTGTTTCATTTTTTTTCATTGTAATTAAGCTCTGTAATTATTCAAAAAATTTAAAGTATTGATGTGCCTCATTGAATTACAGCTTCTGGAGCCCGAAAAACTCATTTTTGGCATTAATTCTATCTCTGTCTAGAATACAATACCTCAAAAACTTTTTTAGCTAGATAAAAGAAATTTAATGTATGGATTTGAATGAAATTCATTCCGATTAAGGTTTTGTTTTGTTTTGTTATAGTAATGTCCTGCTTAGAACTAATTTTCGCTATAATGGGATGAACTTCGTAATTTTGAGCAGCGGTCCAATGATGAGGTCGGACGACACCTGAGGTCGCTATTCCCTCTCCAATCCTCTATACCACCCAGACAGAGGATATTTTTCTCCGACAGATTTAACATATAATAGATGAAACCCCTTCCTAGGAAATCTATCTGTTTTCAAACATAGAGATTTAGATGAAGTTTGAAAATTTTTTCGTCAGCGCCTGCCTGTTTGCCTATCTTTAGGTTTGTTGGTCTTTAAGCCGGTGATTGCAATAATTCCAGTCTATATAAATAAAAATGAATGTGTGTCTTTATGACTCTTATGCGCTACTGTATCGCTCATCCCACTGCAATAAAACTTCGACTTCTTAATATTTACTGTTATGGGATGGTTTAATGCATTATACAATCATTAAAAAATTGTTTTCAGATCTGTTTACTGCGACTACTAACTATGGATTAACCACCAAATAACTCGCCTAAGAGAGACAACAGATTCAGTAAATATGCTAAATTCAAGCTAGGCATTAATATTTCGGAGCTATTGTACGTAAATGCATTGTGGGTCTTTCACTGTATAAAAGTTTTAATAGAAAGTTTGCGAGAAAGTTTTAGACGAAACAATCCTACAGCTTTGAAATTTCAACTTAATATTTAACAAAATTCTAGCATTTTCTGCAGTAACATCCGGATATATTATAGTAGAAATAATGTTGCACTATATTAATTTTTAAAAAATTATCTTTTCAACCATATTAATGGTATAAATATGTTTTATATGTTTAATCATTTTCAAAAGAAAATATTTTAGTCACATTTTCTAATATTACACTTGCGAATTCTGAATGAATATTAAACGTATCAAGGATAAATAGTTTCCCTCATTACGATTCTGAAAAAACACCAAGCCTTACAATTTTAAAAGAATGCACAAATCTAATACATAAAAATGAATATTTGTTTGTAGAATAGAATAACAAAAATAGAATGAATACTATTTATGCTTCTACCTTATATATCCTTCAAGTTCAAGGAATAGATTCATTTCCGATGAGAAAAAAATATTCTTCATATCATTCTTAATTAAACAAGATAACCATTTCAAATTCCAAATGATATTTCCAAGATTATTTCTTCTGTGGCAGCAACGCTTCGGATACAACATAATAATAATTAAAATCTACTACTTAAGAAAACAAAATTTGGTATGCGATCATATGAACTCAAGAGCAGTTCTATGTCGAATTTCGGTCTTAATTGTTCTGAAAAAAGTTGTCCAAAATGGATATGCAATTTTAATAGTATTTAAATCATACAACAGAGAACACTCACCATAGATAGTATGACTGATTAAGTAAAAATACTACATTCAAGTCAATGATTTGCATTTTCTAATTATTACTAATGATTTATATTTTCTAACTGTATTTTTTAACCAATCGACATAATCTTAATCCAAAATCCGTAATTTTGTGAGGATTATGAAGTACACTAAATTGTTTCGATGCGACCACTTCACTAGTTATCTAGGTACTTGACAATTAGTTAAAACTCTATTAGCTGCATTTTCTTCTTTAGGATAATAGAGGGGAAAATAAAAGTGATGTAGTTCTTATAACCTAGTTTTAAAACTAATTTATCTTAAATTGCTGGTTAGATAAAATTTTAAACGGGATCAAAATCAGATATTAATAATAGGAGTCATACAATCTGTAGTTCATATTACATTAGTCTGAGAATTTCTCGAAGGTGTTGGAAGAAAATACTTCCAGGAACACTTGCGTGATATATTTTGCTGCCTTTTATTGGTACAACGTTTTGCATTTTATTATTTATTTTTGTACTATTTCTTCGAAATATATTATTGGATTAGTTGATATTAAATATACATGGAATATAATTTTTGAATAAAAAGATGATAGAGAGTATAGATTTCCCTAGATAGTCGTTTTTATGTGTCTATCAAATATTATACAATGCAATTATATAATTTGATAATATTTAATTATACATAATTTGATAATGTGTAATTATATAATTATATTATACAATTATTATATAATTTAATTATATTTGATAGCATTAGTTATTTTCATTAATATTTTTTCATGAAGTGTTTGCAATATCAATGTTTTTATAATATCCCGTACATTTACCTGGAATTTCGTTACATGAAATTTTATTTATTAATACGTTAAGCTTTATTAAATTCCAGCTGATATACAAAGCATTAGTGACGGCAAAATTTGTATGAATATTAATAATGAAAGTTTCATGAACTTTATTAATAATGAACATTTTAATAAATTATGATTAAGTCCTTATTAAGCTTTCTCTTATACTCTAATATTTACGAGCATAATTTCAGAAGAGATAAAAGTTATTTTTTTATCGATTAAATTTCATGTATAATATCACAGCACATAAAATATAAAATTTTCTCTTTCTCACCAAAATATTTAATTAAAGTGATAATATTTTATGCACAATATTGTATTGCAAGATTTTTTGCTGTATTAAACATTCAATAAAAAGAAAATTAATATAAAAATATAAAGTATTTTTTCTCACCAAAAGATTTAATTAAAGAGATAATATTTTAAATACAGAGATTTGTTGCTGTTTTTTATATTTAATAAAAGTTATTTAAGAATTTCAAATTTTCTTGATATGATACATTTGAATTATTTCAACCTGTATTTAAATTTTACTGCACAAATTTCAATTCGAAGCGTTGTATATTTATAAATAGACCTTGCTAATTTCTTAATTTTTTTTATTTTAAAAATTATTAAGCTTTGTAATTTTAGTTATGATGACTTTATTTACATTTTTTTCATTAAAAATATTTTTTTTTGTTTATTCAGTATCTACATATTTTATGTGTTAGTATGCAATATGTTTTATGTATTATTCATTAAAAGCTGCATACTAAAATTAAACCTATTCTAACATTTTTTGTTTAGAAGTTATAATTTTTATTTAATTTCTAGACCGAGATTTAATTAATTACAATTTTTATATCCAATATATTTTATGTTCTCTTCAGTTTTGAATTCGTCAAGCTTCAATTTGCACTACTCAGTTTTACATTGATAATCATATTTATTTCTTAATACAGTGATATTTGCAGACTGGCATACAACTTTCAAACTATATCATAGAAAAACAGTAGAAAATAGACAGCATCTGTATTAAAATTCGCACCAACAAAATCGGCATGTATCTATTTCTTGAGTAATATGTTAACATTAACATTATAATAATTATTATTATTATTAACATTATATCTCAAAAACAAATAGAAGTATTTTCATAAAACTTTCAGCATGTGTTTTAAATGATATGTGTAAGGGTTTTATTGTTGATCAAATACTTTTATATTTATAGGTGTTTTTAGAGCAACTAAGTTGTGAATTTATGGAAAAATTTCATATGTATGTATATTTTAGCTCATAACTTCTTTGCATTTCAAAATTTCTCTTAGATTTTGGCTCATTTCCTACAACATTATATTCTATAACTTTTTAAAAAATAAAAATAGAATTACTGCATTTCCATTTTATGTAGAATATTAACCGTTTTAGTGAAATTTTTATAAAATTTATTACAATTTTCGCCTATTTTTTACAATATATTATATTTTCGCATATTTTTGTTGTATTTATATTATTTTGTATTATAATTGACAATACATCTAAAAAATAATTTCAAATAGTTTTTTAGAAATCCAATTTTTTAAAATTTTTCCTCCGAACGTAGTTGGATAATTCAAATAGGACAGGATTGTTTTTAATTATTTTATAATCAACTCAAATTTTAAGGTTTTTCTTAATTAAGGATGACTACAATCAGGATACAAAAAGTTTCTTTCTACACCATTTTAAAATTCCAAAGTTATTTTTTCAATGACTTGCATTTTATTTCCCTTTAAAGTTTTAAAAAATAATTTAAATTTAATTTTTTTCGATTTTAATTTTTATCTCAGTATAATTATCTTATTTCTGTAATGAAATCCAAAATGATTAATTTAAAAACTTTTTTATTTTATGCTACTCATTTGTTTTTGCAAAAAATTATTATTTGACCCAATTCAATTATAATGAGAATATGACATTTAAACTTTAAAATAGGGATCTACATATTATTCGTTGCTTAAATTAAACATTGTATGAATCGGAAGTGAAAGAAAATATCATTAAGTAAATAAATATATAAGGTAACATTTCTGATTTGAATGTTGAAAAGGAGACAGTAGAAAACAGGTGTGCAGTTATTGAATTTGTAAGCAGATCACCGAAAATTGTAATTATTTTTTTAAAAAATTCGACCGAAGGTTAAACAAAACGTTTTACCGCAGGTATTTATTTCATGAAGAAGATAGCTTAATAACAAAGAAGATAGATAGCAATAAGCAAAGAGGCAAGACTGTTAGCTGAAACCTGTTAGAACAAAGACACCTAATATTTCAACCTCCATAGCACTTTAACTATTTTAAAAGGCTTTGTTCCTTCAAATATTGTTCTTCTAAGAGCTCTAAGCAAACAAATAGATTCTTTTGGGATTTGAAATGTTTGTAATAGCGTATATCATCTTTTAATTGATTCAGCATAATCTAGTATATCGAATACATGTATCTAATAAGGATCAGCATATTGGAGTAATCTTTTTGTAAATATTTAATTTTTTAACCAGTGGCACATACTATATATCTAGTGTCTAGTTCCAACAACTGCTCCTAGATGTCACTTTGAGATTGATTATTTATATAGTTCACATCATGCTTTTCAGGTATTAAGACATTGTGATAGTTTGTGAGCAGACTAGAAACTTTTGATTACCAACGGATTCTAAAATCCTCCGGGCTTTCTCTCATGCATTAGAGAAATAGTTAAATTCGCCAAAATAGGGGTGAGAAGTTTACGTTTAACAATAAAATGTATTCAGATTACTAGAAGATTAATTAAAACAAAAAATAAAGTCAGAAACGACACGATACTTTTATACAAGTGAAAAAAATGAACGAAAAAGTATCTAATTAGGCGGGAATCAAGGTCATAGAATGACGCAGAATTCCCATCCTTCGGCATCTTACCCCTTATGTAGATGGAATCATTTAAAAGTGATGATCTCAAGAATTTGAAACGAACAGTATGTGATTTCTTTTTCATTCATATTAAGTATATATGTGTAATGTAATATTTTGCATGCCATGTAATGGGGAATCTGAAAGAATAGCTGGTGTTTTCATTATCTCAGCACAATAAGTCCCTCTTCACAACAATTATAATTTAATTAATTTTGAAAGAAAGGAATGTTAAGATTTCATATATGAAAATTGCACATTGACAATCATGGTAATGCACAACTTAACAACAGTGTTATATACTAAACAGTGTTAACATACTAAAATTTTGAAGACTATTTTTAGAACTGGAAGGCCATTGAGTTTTGACACTTTTTATGAATAAATAATCTAAAGGTCATACCATTATATTATACTAAATCTTATGAATCAATGTATCTCTCTAATTCTTGCAAGTTTTAAAATACCTCCCCCCTCTCCCACACTGTTTTGTTTGCAATACTACCACTAGATAAGAACATTTAAATTACACATAAAAAATATCTCCAAATGTCTTCAACAGATCAAGAACCAATTTAAATGTTCTTTTTTCGAAGATTCCTACATGGAAAAAAAAGAAGAAAGTAAAGAAAAGAAAATTAGAATGAGGCAATTAAGGAAAGAATATTTTTTCAGAACGGTTACTACAACGCTGATTGGAAGCCTCATCCATCCCCTCAGCTAAGTAATGAATACCTTAAATTGAAAGAAGGTTATATTAGAAAAAAGCACGAACAGTTTTTAGCTCGCATTACCATTTGTCAGGATGCAAGGCAGCTGAAGTTTTACGACAGATGAATAAAGAAAAAAAAGTTTAAAAAAAGAAAAGAAATAAAAAAAAGGAAATTCAGCAAAGGAAATCACAAAGCGAAAAATCAATGCTCACAACGACAGATTTAAAATGATTTTTTTTCCTTCTTTTTCTTGTCGTGTTTTTCCCGTTTTAAAAATCTCTTCCATGCTTCAACACCTTCACGTCAATGGAATTCTTCATTTTATTTTATTTTATGTTTTCCGCACTCCTGTTGCCATTCTCAAAAAGGAATTATGAACAGATTTCTTGAACAAAAAGTAAAATGCGAATTTCAGGCCGGTTGGAGTTTTGTGTTCATAAATAGCTTATATTTGTCAAGGAGTTATTTGAAAATTGCATTTTTAATCACACTTCATGTTTTCGCCTTCAGTTTTCGGCGGGAGGAAATATTTAAGAAAAAAAGTAATCTGACACTGAAATATTTTAAATTTTTTTATTTGTAAGCCACTAAAATTGAAATAAAAATACATTCTTCATTAATTTTGTAATTTCTGATGTAAAATTCCTGCTGACTAGTTAGGAGAAATATATGTATTTCTTTTTCCTGGAGTTATGATAAAAAGAGCGATTCAGTATCTTCGTTAAAAAGAAGCTACAAGGATGGAAGAGGGCCTGAAAAAAATTAGAATGTACTATCTGAATATGTAGCGGACGTTGAAAAGCAAGATTAAGAATGAAAAACTAATTATATTTCAGTGTCAACTTCTCAGTGAAATGCAAACAATCGAAATGATACAATCACAAATCTTGAATTACGGAATCTATCCAACACGATAAGGCAATCGCTGTAATTTTATTATTTTTACTCTAGAGAATCAAAGAAAGGGAGTTATAAGGAAATACAATTTTACAGAAAACCTCTTCATTTCTGCTACTTAAGAGGCGAATGGTATATCGAAATCGTTGAAACTGATTTCTTTTTATATTTACTACAACATATCACTCGCCGGATTAAATTCAGTCTAAAACTTTTGTTATCGTAGTTAAGACACAAGTAGACTTTTATAAACATATTCCTAGTAGCACCCAAATACTGTACAGTATTGTATGGTATTTATCAATATTTGCAATATTGCATAATATATGACATTTATCAATATTTTCAATACTGCATAATATATGACATTTATCAATATTCGCAATATTGCACAATATTGTATACATATCAATATTCACAATATTGTACAATACTGCATATTTATCAATATTGTATCATATTATATGGCATTTATCAATATTTGCAATATTGTATAATATTATATGACATTTATCAATATTAGCAATATTGTATGACATTTATCAATATTCACAATATCGTATAATATTTTATGATATTTATCAATATTAGCAATATTGTATGACATTTATCAATATTTGCAACATTGTTTCATAGTGTGAAATATTGATTAAAGCCATAAAATATCATACAATATTGTGCAACAGGCTGCATTATCTGGGAAATGTAGTAAAGAATCAAAATATAATTCAAAAATTAAGGCAGACGAGCGCATTAACTGCTCTTCAGGGGATGAAATCAATTCCTATCAGAAAAAGTATTGCTGCATGCTCTTAAAAAATTAAGAAAAAAATCGAGAAAGATATTTTAATTTCAATTGGTATAACAGTAATATCTATAATAGATTTATGTAGGTAATAGTGAAAATACAAAGCAGATGTATAATATTAAGTACTAGCCGCCTTTGGCGACCAGCTGGTTCGCCATGAGTAATGCGTTCTAAAATTTTCAATTAAATCACATATTCATCAGCTTTGAAGTAATTCCGGGCATTGATTGACCTGAAATTAGTATTTTCTTTAAGATGATGGACGGAAAGTTCTAAAAGTACACCTTTTCCTAGTAATATTCTTTAATTTTATAAAAAAGTCAGTTTCAACCATCGGTTATGCTTCCAAAATATTAAAAAAAATTTCGATGATGTTGCCAAAATACTAAATACGTTTTTTTAAAGAAAGCGAGAAAGGGAAAAAAAGTATTAAATTAATGATACAGATATTGCAAACGATTACATAAATATGCCATTAAGTCGGGATTTCAATGCATATCCTGTCTAAATTCAATCAGGTTTACCGTAAATAAAGAAGATTTATTGAGTTAATGATATAGATATTGCAAACGATTGTAGAAACCTTTGCTTTGCATTTATTTTTCAAAGAAAATATCACATTTTATATTTCTTTTATTTTATCCAGTCACGTGCTGAAAGTTGCATTTCTGTAGATTTATTTTGCGATGATATTTTTTTTATTTGAACTTCCGGCATTCTTTTATTTTATCCAGTCACGTGATAAAAATATGGTTAAAATATTTCTTTAAAAATTCATTAAAAATAGAATTTTACATTATAAATTAAAAAAAACTGATACCATTAGAAAGCTAATTTTTTTATCTTTAAATTGATATAAATATCATGTTTGTGCAATAATATTTTCGGAAGTTATAGCGGAAAAACGTCGAAATTTCGCTTAAATTTTAATTAATTCAAATTCTAATTAAAAATTCGAAAAAAAGGGCTCCGAGGTGCACATTCCGGACCTCCAAGGTTTACATGTACCAAATTTGGTAGCTGTAGGTCCAACGGTCTGGCCTGTAGAGAGCCAACACACACACACACACACACACACGCACGCACACGCACACACACACACATTGAGCTTTATTATAAGTATAGATAGATGAATAAATATTGCACACCGGTTTCAATATTTATGTACAATACTTTAATACACAATATGAATAAATATTGTACATTAAAGTGCACGATGATAAATCAAATATATACACAAACTTGGAGATATTTATTTTTAATACATCTTTCTTCATTCCGTTGTACTCTTATTGACAATATAGTACAATATTTTTACCTTTAATTTTATTAATTATGCTTTTAAATCTTTAAAACGGAATAAAAATCATTTTAAATGAGGAATTTTTTCATTAGTTATGGTGAAAAAGCGTTAAAATTCCACTTAATTTTTTATTAATTAACAATTCAAAAATCTAAATCCAAAGTGCACATAACCAGTTTTTAAATTAGGTCTAAATTTGGTAGCTCAAGGTGAAAAGCATCTGCCTATACAGCACTAATATACATTCTTTTGTATTATTAATAGAGTCAGAAACTAAACTAATTCACTTCGAAGTCGCTAAATTTCTAATTATTTTTGGAAAGAAAGTGGTTTTTTGTTCAAAAACAAAATAGTACAACGTTTATTTTCATTTAGCAAAATATGTAAGTATTTATATTTTTAAACAGTGTGAGCATCATTTGAAAACAATTCTTTGAAACGAAATTTAAAATCATTAAAACCTGAAATCAAATAACTATTCTATTCAGTTTATAATAAATCTGAATAAATACTCTAAAGTATAATAAACTAAATTATACTCTATTCAGTGTATTCAAATAAAAATATTCTTAATGGCTGGAAAAGTAATTTTAATATTCATAAATATAAAGGATATTTAATTCAATATTTTGATTTATTTGTGTCTGATGAGAATGTTGAATGAAAAATGTATGCATAAATTTCTACTTCATTCAAAAATATATAGGGGTGAATTAAAAATAAAAGAGATAGGTTATTAAAAAAATATAAAGTCAAATTTTTTATAAATATTACATGTATCTAAAAACCTATTGCTTTAAGATTTAAACTAACTAAATCTTTTAAAAATCTTTTTTAAAATTAGAAAGCAGTTACTTTAAAAAATGGGGGATTCGCCATGTCAAAAAAATTCAGTTTGAAACCATTTATTTCATGAAGTTATTTCAATGCATATTAATAGTATTCAACTTTAACATTTTGATTACTTTTTCATTAGTATTCGAACATCAGAATTTTTCCTATAATAGCTAAGAGAATTTTTCATGAATAATATAAGTATTATTTAAAATTTCATATTATTTTCACAATAAATTACAATTATTTATCAAGAAAATAACCAGTTATTCCTTGATAAGTAGTTTTGAAACATCAAAATTTAATAAAAATCCACGGGTAGAAATCGGATTTTATTTCCTTTGGATATATATCTCACAAGTAGTATAAATTTTTTAAAGTCAATGCCAACTTAGGTCAACAAAATTTTTTTTATATTTTAGTTACTTTTTAAAAAATAATTACAATTAATATAAATATGTATATATATATATATATGCCAGATTCACAATATTAAATAACAAAATA
>JAPMOQ010001578.1:4141332-4221165 GCA_026543055.1 Argiope trifasciata | reverse complement strand
AATATAGTGTTGACTATTATTTTCGTTTGTTACTATTTATTCGCTTTGTTTTCGTTTCCAATATATGAAGCTGAAGCCTGTCTATAATTTCTCTTCCTAAGAATTGAACACGCATTCTTCACCTTCACGTGAAAAATACTGAAATTCTCGCCTTTTACCGAAGTAGACACTATCTGTTGATTTCAATTTTCATTACAAATTGCTAAAATTCTATTTAAAGTATTAAAAATTAATTAAATTTAATAATTAATGAATTAATATTTGAAAAAAGTTGTATTGAAATCAAGTGTCGTCCACCAAAATTTTTTAAAAATATATTTCTGTGGATGAAAAACAAGTATTTAATTAACGATTGAAAATGTGAACTAGGTATATGAATAAATATATATAGGGACAGAAAACTAAAATTATCATTGCTATTTTAATAAAATTATAAAAAATAGAATTTTTTCATTTTTAGCTATTTAAAATACTTTCTGCTTTTTTTAAATTTAAACTGTTTTTTTTAATCACAAATTTATTTATTCTATGAGAGTCAGATCACAGTCTGTAAAAATCTTTATCCACTTTAAGTTTTTTTTTTATCCATTTCCCTCAATTTTCCATCATCAAGCAAACTATCACTATTGTTCAAAATAAAAGAAGACATGATCATGCTTTACAAGTAGTTACTTTCTAGTGAAATCTTTCTTTTTCCTACAAGCCACAGAAAGAACTATTATGAATACAAAAATGATCAAGGAATCCTTTTTTTTCCCCTTGAAATTTTTTTTTTCTTAGCCAGGTAATTAGAAAAATACCATAAAGCAACTCATTTAGTCTCTGCAATTTTTATTGTTTGGTTGTGGATAGTAAAATGCTTATCTAGAAAGGAAATAATAGGAATTCTTTAACTAGTTTCCTAAAATTATTTCTTTTAATTGAAATAGGGATACATAAAAATTACTAGTTACTTGGGAGAAATTATAATGGTTTTTAGTCTGGCATTGTAATAATATGTTGATTTTATCGATGGTGTGATGGAGAGTGACTTTGAATCTTTATATGTTTTCAATGCTTAATGCTAAATATTTATGCATTTTGAATGAATTTGTACGTTGCAATTTGTGATCTAGGCAAAAATATGGTAATAAATGTAATGATAATATTAATAAGTATGATTTCCATTTACATAAATAATAATTATGATTTCCATTTACAACAGAAGACGCATATACAGTCGGGAAGATATCATTTTATGTTATCAGGATTCCCCATTATAAATTACTTTTTGTTTGATATATAAATAGGGCTTCTAATTCCAATTTAATTTTGAAAAAAAACAAAAAACTTTTTAATCGCTACTATAAATAATTGGATTTTCATATATTTATTTTTGCATAATGTTTCTGAATATGTAATGGTCTTTAGTTATTTTTTATTATAGTTATAAATGTGGTTAATCGCTAATTCTATAAGAAACTTCATATTCTTGATAACATAATAAAATCTATAAATTTACACCAATGGGGTTGATCTCCCCCAAACATTCTCGCATACTCCCTTATAAAGGCATTATAACAGAGAACGCCTTACAAAGTATAAGCGCACAATTGTTAGGAAATTTTAAGCTTTGACATGAATTTAGCATTTTTTATCCGGTGATTCTGGGATTTTTTAGCGATTAATCCTTAACATGTAGTTAATAGCATTAGAAAATCGAATTTATGCTTGACACGAGATTTTCCTAAATAATTGAATCAAAGATTTGTTAAGCTACATTTGCACTCACAAAATCCTATTTCAAATTTAATAAATTTGACTCTCTACGTTTTTTGATTATCGCGTTTATATGTTTCTGAATGTATAGATGGGCAGATGGTCTACCCCTCATTGGATTTGGCACAAAACACTTGGGAGATTAGATTGCATACGTTAATTTTACCTATCTTATTCGAACAGGCGGACAGATATACTTCTTTAGTGTGTAATTTGATCAAAATTCGATTGACTTCTGCAGATTTGGTACTAAGGCAGAATATCAAATTTTATTCTTCTTGATCAAAGTATGTTTATTTATTTGTGTCGATACAGAAATGCATTTCGTAATCGGATCGGATTAGCTTTTTTTATTTTGTAGATACCTTTTTACTTATATTGGATCAGCCGGACAGACGAACCTGATCTGAACAGATTTCACTCCAAATTTGATACAAATCTGGATATGAGGCATAAAGGCAAAATATCAAATTTCCTTCGTCTAGATCAACGCGTTTTTGATTTATTTGTGTCGATACAGAAATACATTTTGCAAAAATGTGTTCTGGAATCCAGAGAGGTCTAGCTTTCTTTGTTTTGTAATTATCTGGAAACAGCTGGATAGACGAACTTGCTCTGAACCGATTGTACTCAAAGTTTGATAGACATCTGGACATTTGGTATAAAGACAGAATTTCAATCGCCTAGCTCAAAATGTTTCCGCTTTATCTTTGTCACAGACAGATGGGCACTTTCTAAAAAAGTATTTTTCGAACTCAGCGTAGTCTAAAATGCGGAAATTCATAGACATACTCAGATCGAATTTCTTGAATACAATATTTTCTCCATATTTTGCACAGGAGAAAATAAAAATATATTTAATCATGATCCTAGTTCTTCAAAAATCATATATTCGTGACAACATAAAATTTATAGATCACATATTCGTGACATAATAAAATTTATAAATTTTGCAATCCACCTGTTTCGTTTTCCTGTATTGAAATGAAATAAACCGAAGCACATTACGAAACTTTACCCAGTAGCTTTTCACCCACAAGTTTTATCTCTTCCAATAGGATAGTCTAGACGGCCTCATTAATATAGTGCATCAGACTTGTCAAGTGCAAATCAACTCTCGAGTTTCGAACCCTGATATGGAAGCGCTTCGAAAAGAAAGATAATCGTCGAAGTTTCCAAAAAGTATTCCAATCGGGTCTAACCTGTCTCGGTGAGAGATGTGTGTTCTAAAAATACCCCCTCACAATGCAGAGAAAAGAACAGGAGTAGCGGAAATCAATGGGAAGCTCTTGACTAATGGAAATCAATGGGGACCCGATCAGGTAGTTAAAGAGATGACACGCTGGAACCAAGCTTATTGTGGGGGACATCGTTTTGCCAATCAGGGCTATGTTGGAATTGCTCATTAGTCACTGGACTCGAATCTTTTATATTTATTTTCATTTGCCTTAAATTAAGAAATTTATCTTCCGGAAAAGTATAAAATAGTCTGTATTTCCTGTAGAAAGTAGAAGAAAATACGGATATTGTCACTATATTTTTGCCTATCAGAATTAGGTTGGAATTGTAGATTAGTCACTGGTTGGTTGGTTGTTGCTGTTGTTTTATTAGTCTAAGAGCTAAAGTAGGCTAAAATACACCAGGCATATGGTTAATTAAAGAGATTTCTAATAAAATGCAACATAACTTTAGCAAGAACAAAGGATGCATTATATGTCTACGGTCAAACAAAAATGAAATGGTGAAAAATTGAACAAATTTAAAAATTCCTTAGAGTTTAAAGGTAATTATAAAAAACAATTGTCCTTATAAATTAAAAAAATATTTATGAGAATTTTCTCCCAACATCGTTGGCATTTCCAATGATGAAGAATTAGAAAAGTTAAACTATGATAGTTAAAATCAGGACATTCAATAAAAATATGACGAATTATTAAAATCACTTTGTATCTTGAACAGAGAGGAGCTCTATCACCAAATAGGAGATATTTTTGAATTATATGAGTATGACCAATGCGGAGTTTAATCAATTTCCATTAGTTATTGGACTCGATATTTTATTTGTATTTACCTTAAATTAAGAAATTTATCTTATGAAGTTTAGTTTAGTTATATTGCTGTCCCGTTGTAAAGTAATACTAGGGCTATTTTGGGACGGCCCTCATAATTTGGAGAAGTGGTCTGAGGACGAAGACGATGTCTGAGTTGGAACACCCCTCTCTATATCACACCAGTGGGAGGACGTTTGGCCTGACAGATTTAACGTGCAATAGACACTCTTACACAAGAGTTCTTCGGTGGAATCGGGTATCGAATCTGAAACTCCCCGCTTCCCTAGGCAAAATCTTATCACCAGAATATCATTGCCATTATAGTTGGCAAGTTTATATACTAAATTTTATTTATCTCTTTAAGCTTTATAGTCAACATTTTCATTTGAACTGAGACTGCCAGACAGACTTCCACTGAATATAATTTCTTTTAAAGTTGGATAGAAAAATACAAATTTATTCTAAATCCACATAACAAATTTCGTCGATTCTTTTCAAAGAGTTTCGGTTCCATCTAGTTCTGAGATAATTAAATATAACACTAAAAACATGTTTTCCATACTCAGTGAGGTATAGAATGTGTAAATTCATCCTAATTCCGATTTTTTTTATTTTTCTTCCTTTTGAGGATTATAATGCTTCCTAATTTAATTTTATATATGAGAAAATAAAAATAAGATCAATTTACTCAATTATAATCAGAAATTCCATTTAGCATGCCATTAAGATATGTTTCTTACAAAAATATTGAAATTCTTCCGCAATACAATCTTAGATGAAACACAAGTATGGAAAAGTTTTTATTTCATTTATAGTTAATTGTAAAGGAATATATAAGACGAGATTTCTGTATTTGCTAAAAATTAAATACACTTTCAATTTCACAACTGATTTATAACGCGTTGATCCTTTTTAAAACTTTCTTTTAAGGAATTTTCAGGTGTCTAGCCATCAACTTAGCCAACAAAATTATTACATGTTCATAAGTGTGGAATTTTTAAAAATTTTAAATTTTATAATATTTGATGTTTTTTTAATGTAAAGAAATAATTTAGTAAGATTTTCCGAAACACATTCTAGAAATTATAATTACTAAAAATTTAGATCGTAACTTAAAACTTCATAAAAATGAGAGAAAAACAAAATTTGAAAATTATTATTAGTTAGTATTTAAATGGAAACAATCTTTCATCCAAATACAATGATTCCATAATTCAATGAATAAAAACTCAAAACAGAATCTTTTGTTATTGATAAAACAAAAGGGTCACTAATTTCAAATGTTTAGTATTATATATTATTTTTCGAATCAGTCTGTTTGAAATATTTTATGAGATTTTTTTTTCAATTAAAATTATAGAATTCAGCTCGAATTTTAAAAACGATCATGGTATTTGCGTTGGCACCTTGATAAGTATTATTTATTACTATATAATTTTTATAGATAGTATGTATAAAAATGTTTATCATGGACCAATATTTATTTTTATAAATTATTTTTCAAATCAATCTATTTCAAATAATTTATAAGGAATTTTTCAATTGAAATGATAGAATTACGCTTAATTTTTCAAAAAAGAGCACATAATTAGTGAAGTCTTGATAAGTATTTTTTGGTTATAAAACCTACCGGGAATGGTTTGAAATTTTTAAAAAAAAATTAACATACGTGAAGTTTACACGGGGAAAGTATTTTAATTATTTAGCAAATCATCGATCTAAAAATTTTGATAAACCTCGACTGTGACCTTATTAGATTTGAAAAAGTCATCCTCCTATTCTATTCTATTTGTATTATATCTATGCTATGCATAGATATAATACAAATAATTATACAAGATGCTTCTAGTCTTTTTTTACTGTCTCAATCCCTTGATTGCTTTTTGTTCAGTCTTCCATCTCAAATATTTTTTCACGCTAAGAAAGTTTTATTTTTAATACTAGACGATAGTAGTAATAGATGCTTATTAAATGGTAAAGTTTTATTGGTAATATTAGATGGTATTGGTAATAGAGGCTTATCAAATGGTAAAGCGAATCATTTGGGGAACGTTTTATTGGTAATATTTGATGGCTGGTAATAGAGGCTAAAAGGTAATGTGTTATGGCTTTGGTAAAGTTTTATTGGTAATAGAGGCTTATTAAATGGTAAAGTTTATGGTATTGGTAATATAACATGGTACTGGTAATAGAGGCTTATTAAATGGTAAAGTGAATGTTTTTGGTAAAGTTTTATTGGCAATATTCGATGGTATTGGCAATAGAGTCTTCTTAAATGGTAAAGTTTTAGTGGTAATATTAGATGGTATTGGTAGTAGATTCTTATTAAATGTTAAAGTGCAAGGTTTTGGTAAAGTTTTATTGGTAATATTAGAGACTTAAATATAAAGTACTTAAAGACTTGGGTATTCAAGAGTCTCAAAAGCATAAAGAATTTGTCAAATTTTTCGATTACACATTATATGTATAATGTTACGAAAAATTTCGCTAAAATCAAAGGAGAGTTGTCGATATCTCAAAAGGCTACAATAACATATAACGATGTTTATTAACACGAATACACTAGCACAAGCTTTAAAGACAGTATTTCTGGTCGAAAGTTCAAAAAGAGAACTCTTTCAACTGTTAAACTGAACTCAAATGATTGACTGCAGTTCTGTCTCACGGCCTTTTATAGTTCCCAGGTAGGTCAAGACAGGTACTCGCATGGTTACCCTGAATCTCACCGAATGGACATAGTATAAAAATTTCGAAAGATTCTACAATTTTCTATTTTGTATCCAACGTCCCCAAATTAATCGCGAATTCACAAAACGCTCGTCGAGTTTATTGGCAAGAACAGGAATCACTAATACGGCATCAGCAGTGCAACCTGTAGAACTATCTGTCAAACTGTTTTCTTTGCGATAAAACACCCTTCAGAGGGAAACAGCATTACAAATTCGTAACAATTTATTCAATGATGAGCATAGTTATTAAGAGGAGAAAACTATTTTGAGGAATCTTTGAGCTCTAGACAGATATCTATGTCCTAAGACGTTTTTGAAATTATGTCAGGCTGTGAATACGATTACTCAAACATATAAAGTTAGAGTGCAGTCTTAAAGCTAAATTTGTAAATTTCTATCAAATCTACATAACATCTACATAAATCTACATCCTTCAAAAGGAAGTATGTTACTTTCACTGGAGGCACACAATTACAAATACTCAAATCTCAAAGAGGCCTATGGACTACATTTGGTATAGAAATTTATCATCAAAAGTGTAAATATGCTTGTGTGATTTTGGGCAAAATGCCTTAAGAGGGGAATATTTATTGGTATGTTATTCAGGCGCCTATGAACGCAATCACACAAATTGCTACAAAAATTATCGAATGCAATAAAATTTGGTATGCGGATAAGGTAACCGAAACTTTATTGGAGATGCTCAAATATAGGTGTTATTACATTTCCTGCTTAAAACTGTATGCATTGGGTACAGCCAATGGTGCTCATATTTTTATTGGTATAGGTGTTCATAATTTTTATTTTCCTACGTACGAGTTGTGTGCTTCGTATAATGCTAAAGAAAACCGAATCTTGTTTCAGCTTTGCGTAGGACTAACGAACAGTAATTATGAAATGTCGATCGTTGATGCGCTTTTTAATGAATTTGACTCAAGTCTTTGGCGATCAATCACTATCATAAAGTTAATATACGAATAGTAGAAACTTAATATGTGGAGGCTTATTTTCCGAACGATAGAATTATAAATTTGGCATCATGAAATTTAATTAGTGAAAATATATTTGAAAAAAACTGTATCAACATCGAATGCCATCCACAACAAATCTAAGAAATGACTTAGGACTTGAGAGGATGAATGAAACGTATTTTATTAACAATTGAAAATTTGAAAAAGATGCATAAATATGTGTATAGGAAAAGTGAAGCAGTAGTAGGAATTGAAAAAAAAATAGAATTAAAGAGTACAGATTATAATTTTTCAGCATATCAAATACCTTATATAATTCCTGTTTCAGCACAATAGGTATTTAAATTCCCCCTGTTTCTTTGGATCTTAAATTTTGTCGAAAAATGAGAGTTTTTGTTCAGAAAATGAAAACAAAAGTTGTGTTACATACAAATAGCATAATATACGTTAAGGCTTGATTCTGAATCCGTTTTAATGAATCTCACTTAACCGCAAATCCCACTGGTGGTTCTAGTGTAAAATAAAGAAGTGAAAGAGGGGGGGGGGGAGACACAACTCACATTCGATTGAGTGCACACGCCTTGGGCATATATCGTGTCGGATCTATAAAACGTCCCTCGGGATTTTTACGTTTACCAAATACAAATCCGAAAGAAGAAAAATAGGAAAAGTAAAATTCAAATAAAAAAAAGAAAAGAAAGTAAAACGCAACCTTAAAGAAAGCGGAAAAGAAAATCGGTGAAATGCTAATTTTGTTCCCATTTGAGGATCAGTGGGGGAACCATCGATTTTTTTAGGGGGAGGGGGGTCATTGGGGTATTTGCCGCCGAAGATCAAAAGAAAGGGAAAAACACGTATTCCTCCAAAGGCGGCGAAAAAAAAATGAATGAAAAAATAGTATGGAAGAAAATGTGGACTTGGGTAAAATTGGATTGATTTAAGGGAACGCATCGCTAGGCAATATTCCACCAGCGTATATATATTCAATAAAACACCTGAACATGGAATATTTTTTTTGTTCAGTGTGGACTAAAAATGTTCCTGCAGGGATTTGTGTAAGTTAATATAGAAATATTTTAGTGAAAGCTCCAGTGTCCGAAATTTTTATATTTAACATTGGAATGTACAAATTGAGGTATGCACAATTCGAAATCGAAAGATAAAATGTATAAAACCGGTAATGAAAATAAAATTTCTACTATAAAAGATGCATTTATATGAATTTAAAATAAGTTTTGGTGTAAGTTTAGAGTAAGTTTTAGAGTATATGAGATATTAGAAACTAGATTACACTATAGTTGATATTACACATACCGAATTTTTTTTAAATTCAAATTTGACAGCTGCTTAATTTTTTTTCTGTATACTTCAGAATGTTTCTAAGAATAAAGTATAATTTGGATTAGAATTTAGCAGTATTTAGAATTATCCTTTCTGGGCTTGTACTGATATTTCTAATATCAGAATAATCTAATTTTAAATTCAACATGAAGATGGTAAAATGAGCTTATATGGTAAAGAATTAATCTGAAATTATAATTTAAATATTCAAAATATTTAAATTAATTTTTCCCTTGATTTATTCAATTTTATTTATTTCTTTTCCATGTACAAAGAGTTTAAAAATTTCAAACTTTTGATTCGAATAAAGAAATTGTATTTATTTTGATAGTTAAATCCCTTGTCCTGATTGATCGCCAGCGAATACATTTAAGGACCTAAATTTCATCTACGACGAACTCAAAAACTCAAACTTATTTATTCAAAAAAAAGCAATAATAAATTATAATAGTTTTAAAAACTTTATAATGCAGATTACAATGAGGTGCAATTTTAAAAAATTGTTTACATACATCTTATATTCAAACATAATTTATCTTTTACTTATTGAATTCACCTATATATATATATAAATATATTGGGGAATACAATATATATTCATCAATATGTATGATGTAGTCATTACATTACCATGACAAATATATTTACTTCAAAATAAATTTAAAAATAAATATTTATAATTTATTTACATTATTTACTTTTATTTATTATTTATCGGTTTTTAAAATTATGAGATATAATCAAGAATTTCTAAGAATATTAGATAATTAGAAATTCAATAGAATTTCTAAGTTCTAACATATGTTGTGAATCCATACACTTCGAATTGTCTAAATTTAGCTACAGAAATCTTTATAAATAAATAAATTTATATGTAATCCTAATTGACTGGAAAGAATCAACATCAAGTTGAAATAAACAGCATCAAAGTTGAAAGAAAAGAAAATTTTACTAAAAAAAATGATATTTTGATACCAAAACACGAGACTTTTTTAAACGCCTTTTCTTATCTGAGGTAACATAGTAATAAAGAAAAATTAAATTAAAAATTTAAAAATAATTGAGATCTTTATCATAAGAAATTTCTTATTAACACGTGATAAGTTAAATTTATTCCAAAAATAAATTTATCTAGAAAACTATTTTATGAAAAAAATAATTTTGAAAAAAATCATTTGAAGTATTTCTAACTTAAAATTAGAAAGAATATGTCTAATAATATTTATCAGAATGAAATAAAAAAGATACATCATCGAGAAAATAATAAATTATATTTTTCAAAATTCTATAGAAAATGTTTTGTTTACTTTTTGAAATTCTACAATTATATTGATATCATTATAAATATTTAAATTTTAGAAAACAGATTTTATATAAAAAAAGATAAAAAAGACTTTATTAGTTTCGAAATTCCATTGAAAAATTTATGTCAATATCAACTGTAAGTTACAGATTTAAAGATAAACCTCAAGTTAAGTACAGGCACACAGACTCTAGATTAGATAAATAAATTTATAGCAAAAAATTACTAAAATATCAGATTTTAAAATAAGATATTCCAATAAAAATTTATTTTCTTACATATTTCTATTTACCATCAGAAACCCGAAACTATATTTTTTTTTCAGAAATAAATGACATTTTGATATTAAAATTCAAATGTTTTTTTATTGAAACCCTGTCTCAGTTAAATATTTAATAAAAACAAAATATTTAACAAAATAAAAAAAGTCTAAAAAGAAAACGAAAGTTAAATATTTTTTTTGAGTCACAATAAATTATTTGAAAAGTTGATAAGAACCCCAAGAATAATTCTAAAAAGCTGGAGATTCTATTGAACTTTCTATTTTGCCAAACGATTTTTTTTGAATTGCCAAGTTTCTCTCTTAATTTATTTGGATTTTTTTGTCAGATATCAAAAGCTTTATTTATTTATTCCAACGGTTCTCATAAGCTTATCGAATTAAGAGCGGTTCTTTTTGTTAATTTACTGTTGTGTTTTAGTCTTATCTAGGAAAAGAAGACAATCTCAAAAGTAATAAAAAAAACCGTTTGTCGTAGTAGCGTAGGTAGATACGGATGATTGTACCGGGAATTAACTTAATTAGGATTCTAAGCAAAAAATAAGTAATTTAATTATTACTAGCAAGAAATAAAAGGCGAAGAGAAGGAAAAGTGATGTCCTTGTGTTTTATTCTGGGAATAAAAAAAGTGAAAGGATTAATAACGCTTAATAGATTTATACTTCATAGAACAGCTTTTAATACTGAGATATCTGAAAAATTTCGATCGAATTCAGTTTTTGTACAGACAATTTATTATGTTAATTTTTGAAAATCGATATTGAGATTGGATAATAATATTCTGTTTCTGAATATTATTGTAATATAATTATCTATTTAGGTTTTTTTCTTTCCGGGACAATGTTTATTATATTTTCAATTTTCGTTGAATTTTGGCTTATTTAACATGCTAGTAAAATAGAATAATAAAAAAAAAACAGAATACATAAACAAGATATATCTCTTACTGAACTAATTTATCTAGTGTTGTACGACTCTAAGTTCTGTAAAGAGCAGCCTCAAAGATTAACTTTTTTTCTGTACAAAGAGAAAAAATTCAATCTATTTATGAAAAAAAAAAAAAAAATTATAACAAGACTTAATAGTTTAAGTTTAAGGTAGAAGAAGTTTTAAAAATACAAGATTCTGTAAATGTATTAGAGAAAGATAGAGTGGGGAGGGGATATATAATTGTATATAATCTAAAGAATGCACATGTATAAATAATGTTTATGGATTTCTTCTATTGCCTAAAGCACTTTTAAGCAATCTTATTGCACTTTTTTATTTAAAAGAACAGTGCTATTGCAATTTTCTTTTAAATAAAAAAGTGATCCAGTTGTATCAATATATTGAATGCCTGAATTTTCAAATCGATGATGTTAAAAAGAAAAATAATGTACATCAACTTTAGTAATAAATTCAATTTGCTTTTTATTCTATATATTTCTTTAATGGCGTATAGAATCTTTGAAAATTGAATGGGAGTTGTTTCCCAAAAACTTTCTCGCTTACTGTCTACTATAAAGATGTTTTGGATGGAATTGTGCCAAGAGTAGGTTGAATTCCGCCAAGGATCTAACTCGCAATCTTTCGATTTGCAGCCGAGTAACTTATCTACTATACAAAAGTGACCACCGATATTTAGTGGACAGTTACTGGCTTATTAATATGTCACAACAATGTCATTCCAGACAACTTGCAAGGTACCGACTTCCAATAGTTGAGAAAATATTAATTTTTAATGGGTATTTAGCATTTTGCCGAATCCATCATGTAATCTTTATCGACTCTTTTTACCATTATTTCTTGTAATGTGGTTAATACTATTGAAAGACCGAATTAGGACTTTATATGCCTTTTCCCCTATAGATTGAAATAAAAATGTCATGCAGCTGACCTCATTATAGCGTGCATTCACGAAAGCACACTGCAGATTTTATATACATATATGCCATTGCTTTTTTCAATAATGGCATTTACATGTTTATGAAAGTACAGACAGACAAATCCTTTTTCGATTTATCTCAAAACTTGTTAGGAAACTACAATATAGATGATAAATCGAAGGATGGAATTTTGTTTATATAGCTATTTCCAAACAGTTACAGTTATGACATATATTCAAGCAATAAGATAAAAAGACACATGTGACAATAATGCTAAAAGACATTTGACCAAAATTTAAAAGAAAAAAAAAATTGGTGTAAAGGCAGTACACTGAATTTCTTCTATTTAGTTCAAAGTGATTTTGAACTACATTAGCAAAACAAATGGACAGACATATTGATTCCATATTTTACAAATCGAAGAGACTGCAAATTTGGAGATTAGTCAAATGAATATTTCGACGGTTACAATACTTCGTATTTAAGAAAGTAAAAGATTTCTGTGCATATTAGTTCAATCTTTGTTATGACCTGAATAATTTAATATAAACGGTATTTTAAGTTTGACATTTATCATTAAATTAGTGATAAAGTATATTTTTAAAAAATGAAGGATGCAAACTATGAATATAAATACTACATATATAGCCCAGTGACGACAATACTTCTGCATCAGAACTAAAAATTACATAGAGAGGTTTGCAGTTTGATTTTCTAAATAATTAAAAATTAAATTTTGGAGGAAGTGACATCTCAAAGGCTTACAACGTAAAACTAACATAATATCCCATCGAATAAAAGCAATCCAAACCAAATATGACCCATTTAAAGACAGTGGGATTGATCGTAAACTCGCCAAAGCTTCATCGAAAATTTCTTCTGACTCCTTTAGCAAATCGTGCAGAAGAAAGTAGACGACGCTCATTTCATCTCCGTTTCAGTAAAAGAAAGAAACAAAGAAAAATAGTAGTCCTCCAAAAATATCTCTTGCTACATTAAAACTGAGTGGCACGAAAATACTCATAGTCTGGAAGCAGGGATATCCCTCATTCTTCTGCGGAAAACTCATCCGGAAATTTCATACTTACAATCCTGACCTAATACACTCGATGAAAACGCTACGTGACTCCCTGATGCGCTAGGGGTATTGAACGTTCCTCGTGACCTGCAGGATGTTCATGGATGCTAGTCTTAAAAGAGGAAGACGAAATAAAAAAAATGAGAGGGAAAAAAATGAGAAGTAGGCTTCCAAAAGAAAAGCCGCCGTGTTCGAAGCAGATACAAGATTCTTCCTGCCGAAAATCAAGATGGATTGATGGAAGAGGCTCACTCCATGATTGATGAGCAACATGGTGGAAAGTTCCATAGTATCACTCGTTCCAGGTAGAATCCTGGTTGAACAGCTTTTAGAAGAGTGCGTCGGACTTTGCGTTATTAAGATTTTTACTTTTATTTCAGTTTCTGTGTTGTCACCGAGATATATTTCCGCTTTTTCTCTTCGAAACATGTTGTTTAGTCAGCCTGCTGGGAAATAAGAGAATACGTCTAGTGAAATTGCTTTTGAAATATTGTGAGCCCGCTCTAGCATGCTACATATAATTCTGATAGAGTCTTAACTGCAGTAGATCGCCGTTTAATTAATTCGGTAGATATTACTTTAATAATTTATTAAAGACGAATAAATTTATATATTTTATTTAACTATACTTTTACAGCGTTATTTAAAAATAATTTTTAAACATGATAATTGATCAGCCTGCTAGGAAATGATATAATCCGTCTTTGAAATGGTATGGGACTGGTTTAGGATGCTAATTTTTATACCTATAGGGTCTTTATTGTAGTAGATTGCAGTTTAATTTGTTTCACATAAATTTTGTTATTTATTAAACGCAAATAAATTTATATATTTTATTAAACTATATTTTCCTAGTTTTTTATTTTTATTTTCCGAACATGATGCTTGATCAATAAGTGATGTATATTTATAAACATTTCAGAATTTTGAATACATTTTTTGGAGAACAAGTTTTTTCCTAATTCTACAGTATACGCATTAACATATCTCAGAAAAAATAACCGAGATAACTTAATGAAATTAATAATTAGTTAAATTTTGTTATGCAGAATGCAATTAAATCTGAATTTGATTTTAAATGCTTTAAAAGTGGGTTTATTATTTTTTTAATGTAAATATTGTTGCAAAAAATCCAAAATTTCATAATACTGTATATTAAATATGAACATTTTGTTTCTGGGAGTAACTTTTAAATAATAATTAGTTACTCTCTAAGATAAGGTTGCACAGGTAATGCTATAGTTAAAAATATAAAAAAAAACAGCTGCAGTTTTAAACGAATTCAACAAACAATTCTAGTTTTTGTAAAAAAAATGTTTAAATTTACATCAAAATATATTTTTTCTCCAAAGACATGTTATTACATGCATATTTAAATTGTTTCACTTTTAAACGTAATTGTATTTTTATATTAATAAAAATCATACAAACATTAAAATAATGTTAAAATGTTTATTGAAACTAATTGGATACCTTAAAATTCTTATGACGTGAAAAAAAAAGATGTCATTTATCTCCCAAAAATTTTAATAGCGAACTCAACAATGGTCCTATTACATCGAAAAACTACTTGGACCTTTCAATACAAAATAATTAATTTGCATTTCCAGTTTTATTACAAGTTTAGTTGAAAATTTCTGAAATTCTAAAATAAAATTTCAAAATTTTGTAATAAAAAAATTAAGTTTCTTAACAACGCAAAACTGATTGATTTCAGAATACTTTTTGAGTTCACATTATTTGCATTCTGTTAAGCGTCGATACGAAATGAGGGTAAGAAGAGTTTTCAACCATCCCTCCATCTCAAAAAACATTATAAATTATCTAGAGCAATTTTTGATATAATTTTATTATGAATGTCCCGATTTCCAGAAATATATCAACACAACTGCTATGTTTTGAAGATATATTTGTAATATCCAGTGCAAAAAATAAATTATTTCATTACACACGAATATTTTATTTTTCTGTAAATTTAAACATTTCTTTAAACAACGTATTTTAAAAAGCATCACTTAAAAGAGCCTTCAACTCTTATTCTTAAAAATTAAATTAAAACTAAGTTTATACTGGTAAAGGTCATTTCATAATTTAATTATGAGGTAGATGAAAATAATCGACGAGTTTTAGGAGCAATTATTTAATTATTTTCTGTGTTAACCATTTCACAAGACAAAACAAACACTAACACGAAAATAAAAAAGACTCATTTTGAATACAATCTAATATTGACCACACGCAAAGAATAATGTTAAGTAATCATCGATGTTAATAAGATAACGCTATGCGTTGTATCAAAAGATAATTTACTAGAGCTATGCAATCACTACATGCTCTTCTTAAAAATATAATTAAAAATTATTCTCCAAGAATTTAATTTTAAAGCGCTTTCATTATTAATAAAATTCTATTTTTGAATTAAAAGTAATTTGTTTCATAATTTGATAAATGAATATTAATCTTGCCAGTAAAATAAATGCAGAATAGAAAATTATTAAAATTTTTATTTCCAAACACTATTATAATTGTAATTATCTTATTCTTCAACAGCATAATAATTTAATTTTTATTCAAGAATAAATAATCAATAAAAATCGAATAAGAATTTTTGTCATAAGTAGTTTTGTATTTAAACTTCAAACAAGTGTCAGAAAGAAAAAGAATACCAAAAGAAAGTCAGGTAAATCTCTTTCTTTGTCCCCCCCCCCAGAAAAAAAATCCTAAAGTTGATAAGAATGTGAAGCACAATTCTAAAAAACATATTATTTAAAACCTGTTTTTTCAAAAAATTAATTTTTTTTGTATAGATAATTCTTATTTTACTTTCTCTCTACAATTTTTTTTTCAAATGCCTTTTCATGTTTTTGCTTTTGATCAAAAGCTTTATTTATTTCAAACCCTCAAAAGTTTATTGAATTAAAAGCGGTCCTTTTGTTCATTTTGCTATTGTATTTTAATCTTATCCATAAAATAAAAATTATCATGTCAGTAGAAAGACTTTCTTTGTAATGATTGTATTGGGTATTAATTTAATTAGTATTCTGGACAAAAGTAAGTAATTTAATTATTGCTTGCAAGAAAAAAAGTGTAAAGCTGTATAAAAATTAATATTTGCATGTCCATTTTGGGATTGTGAAATATATATATTATGGTTTTACGAGGGGTGAACCAAAAAAAGTTTACAAGTAGCAGTATTTGGAAAGTAGAAAATGTGAATTGGAATATTGTTATTCAAAGTGGAGACAGATTGCCTAGTAATCTTAGACCGGTCGTTCAAACATATACTATTGGACCTGAAGCAGCAACAATAATGACAAAACCTTTAGAGAAGTGGTCTTGTTTATAGGTGCGAACGGTGATACAGTTGGACCTTCTATGGGCCAAGAATTTGTCCCCATTGAACATTCACAAACAAATCGTTGTAGTGTACAAGGGGAAAAGCAATGCATGGACAAGAGGTAAAGAAATGGTGCCGTTCTTTTGCAGTGTGCAGAGAAATTGCTGGAAAATTTTTGGTGGGAAGTCTGGAGCCAAGCCCATAGAGCCCCAATTTTGCTCTCATTGATTATTCCCTTTTCACGGCATTGGAGAAGAACTTATCCGAAACAAGGTTCATATCAGATAGTGATGTTCAAAAAGCTGTGAGAACTAGTTCAATAGTCAGGAACTTGATTATTATCAAGACAGTTTTTCAAATTTTTCCAGCGGTTTGATAGATACCTCAACATACTTGGTGATTGGGTAGATAAATGACCACCACATATGTAATTTAGTCACCATTTGCATCCTGTGTCTAATGTTAATGAAATATTTTTTTTTCTTTTCCTTGTAAATTATTTTTTTGTTCATTTCCCGTTATTAAACCCTCATTTTGAAATGGTCATAAATGGAAAACTACTGGACCAAATGTTATCAAACATAGTAATAATTTAAAAAAGTTCATTGGAATTTCTTTTCTGCCAAAAACAGATTAAAGAACTCACCAATAGAGTAAAAATTGTCCCTGTATACAATATTGTTAAGCTAAATATGTCATGAGTTTAGTTTAGTTATATTACGTCACGTTGTGAAGCAGCACTAGAGCTATTTTTTTTTGGGGGGGGGGGTGGACTTCGTACTTTTGAACCACGGCCAGATGATGAGGACGACACCTGAGCTGGTACCCATCTGTCCATACAGCACCACACCTGTGAGAGGACGTTTAGCCTGACAGATTTAACGTGCAAGACACCTCCTTACACGACGGTTCTTCGGTGGAATCGAGTCTCGCACTTGAAACCCTCCTGTTCCGAAGCCGAAACCTTACCACCAAGCCACCATGGCCCAAAAAATATGAAATAAATTCACCGGTTTCAAAATTGTTTCATTGTTTCTGAAACATATTACAAAGAAGGTTTAATGTGGCTTCCGCATTTTCTAAAAGTCATATTGCATTGCTGCATTCTCAAAAACAGCTCTTAGCATATCAGGAGGAATGTTGAGAATCTGTCGGTGTACCTTACCTTTCAGTTCCACCGAATCGATTAGATTATCACCATAAATTATGCTTTTGATGAACACGCTTGAACATTGAACACGCTTTGTAGCATATTTCAAAAACAATTAAACACATTTGAAACGGGTCTCCACATTTCATAGTTTGCTTAAAGTGCCATTTACCCTTGGTGGTAAGTTTTTGAACTTTTTTGGCAGAAAAGAAATTGTCATGACCTCCCTTAAGCTATTGATAAGTTTGATAACGTATGGTCCAGTTGTTTTCCTTTGTTTGATCATTTCAAAATTGAACTTTAATTCTAACCACAATGTATATATAGGGACGGGTTCCACTGTTTAATATTTGCGCAATATCTACTTTCTCTATCATTAAAAATAAACATGCAATTTTAAATGGAGAAATGCAATGGATGCAGTAAATAATTACTTTTTATGTTGTTTGATTCAATATATTTAGCAATAAAAAATTAAGAAATTTAAATTTTTCAAACAATTTTTTCCGTATTATTTAAGGATTAGTTTGGTTATTTTAACGTGCCGTTGTAAAGTAAAGCTAGGGCTATATTATTTAAGAAAGTTTTAATCATAAGAATTCAATAAAATTTTAATAATTTCACAAAACTACTAGAGATTCAGAGCAAAGAATCATAGTATTTTTAATTTAATATTAAATCATTCTTAGATGTTACTATTTGATTAAAAAATTATGAGATACAAATATTCCAGTCAAAACCAATAATATCACTAGATGAATCAGTGCGGAATAAAAGGGGGAAAACTTTCAGAATTTCCCTTAAAGTTCTAAACAATTTGAAAAGAAATTACTTCGAGATTGATACTATCATTCTTAAAAGTATATGTGTATAATGTACATTTCATATTTTATAACTGAATGCAATCAGAATATTTTACTTATATGAGTGACAAGTTAGATAGGTTAATATTGCTGAAAAAAAAATGCAATAGAAAAGTTAATATAACCTTTCAATATAGCTGATATATTACTGAAAATCTTGATGCGTTTCGTTTAAAAATAGAAAAAAAGAAACAATAAAGACAAATAATAATCATATAATAAAAGTTACTATGCATTACATGTTTGGAAAACTTTTTTTAATAAAGAATATTCCTTTTCATATTTTGCTCATATACAAAACCCGAATTGATCATTAAAACTTAAGGCGGATATAAAGACACATCTATGCTTATAATAAAGATCAATGTATGTGCGTGTGTATGTTAGATCTCTACAGCAGGACTGTTTTATCTAAAACTACCAAATTTGGTACGTGCTTACTTTGGAGGCTGGAAATGTGCTACTTGAAACGATTTATTTGAATTTTTAATTAGAAATGCAATTATTTTTTGTAATATATTTATAAGCCCAAAAAATAAAATATTATTATTCTTAGCATTTATATTCTTTTAAAAATAAAAATAAACTGAAATTTTTAATGAATTCATGAAATGCTTTTTAAATAATTCTTTGAGATATAATAAACTATGGAAATTATTCTGTAGAGCACATTAGGCTTCAATGTCGAAGGATTCTGCTTGCATTTCTCTCATTTTATTTAAATCTTGTATCGACTTATATAACAACTTTATATTAAATGCAGTTTCCTCAATTCCCTTTTAATTTTAAATTGAATTTTACAGCCGATAATAGACAATTAAGGAGAGATGTGTATTAAAATGAACCTAACGACTTCAAGCCAACATAATAGTATAAGTGAATAATATGACTATCAAAATTTGAAGCTTAAAAATATTTTGCTGAAAACCTATTTTGAGAACAAGTTAAATAAAATATTAATTTAGCATTTTAGTGAACATTAAGGTGTACGTACACAATAGATTAGATTATTTTTAAAATTTTAACTTTAAAAATTCAATATATATATATTTTTAATTTAAATTTTATTTTTAATTTAAATTTTATTTTTTTTATATATATAATTTTATTTTTTAAAACATATCTTAAATTCTATTTTGTACAGACACACATTTCGAGCTGGTAATTATTATTCTCCACATTGCCTGCTTCAATCAAGCTATAAAAAAAATCTATTTTTTTTAAGAATTTTTTTTATCAATTCGAAAAAGCGAGATTTTTTCTGTTATTTTCATTTTTAAATAAATATTATAAATTTATTTCAATAAATATAGCTTCATTTAAGGCACAAAAAATCTATTATTTCACACAGATTTTTTGCTATGTAAATAGCAGTGTTTGGTTGATTTCTTGTTGAATTCTGATTGTTTGAAGGAAGCAACATAAATAAAGTGGAAAAATATCATTATTCTTAAAATGGTTTAAAAGAAACCAAAACTAGTGTTTTCAGTGAAAATACCTCAAGAAAAGCCCTTGTAACATCATTTTGGTATTGTTTGAGAAATAAGGAGCCAGAGAATACTTTGAAGCAATAAAAAAAATCCGCGTTTTGAATAATTTTTGAAGTTTTAATTGTGTGCGTACACCTTAATATTGACAAACTGGCTGGTTATCAAAGGATAATAGTATAAAATAAATCTCACATTATGAAAAGAATGATATCGTTTTAATAAAAAATACATCCCAAGATTAAGACCATTCATTTGAATTTAAAGAATTTTGCATAAAATCTAAGAAGAAAAAAAATATCAGAATGCCTTGAACAAACATACAGTGCTTTGTTCTGAAAAGACAATACATTGACTATGCAATCCCTTCAAGTGGAAAACTACCTTAGTCTGGCCATAAAGAAATCCTTTGCTCGTAATTGTTTTTTAATTTCTACTAAACGTGCAGTAGAAAGCAGATTATGTTCAGTGCATCCGAACTTCCACAAACGTAAGTAGCATAAAAAGATTACAAAGTTTTTTTCATAACATCTGAGCTGTAGTTCTGTAGTGAAAGGATGGCATATGTATACATCTACCAGAAACTCATTTGGTTGCTTTATACAATCCAGACCTAATACACTCGGTGAAAACAATACGTGGCAATGCTTGGTAGGATGATTTCCTGACTCGTGACCTATAGGATCTTGATGCCTGCTGGCCTTAAAAGAGAAACGATGAAATAAAAAAAGGAAAAAGTCCAAGGAAAACTTCCAAAAAGAAAAGCCGCCGTGTTCGAAGCAGATACAAGATTCTTCCTGCCGAAAATCAAGATGGCTTGATGGAAGAGGCGCACTCCATGATTGATGAGTAACATGGTGGAAAGTTCCACAGTATTACTCTAGGTAGAAAATCCTCGTGTAGCAGCTTATAAAAGAGTGTGCGGTATTTTTTGCTATTAAGACATGTGTGGGTTATTAAGACGCACAATTGTTTTAGTCCTAACTTCATTACTGATATGTCTTTTACTAATTACTTTTTTTTGCTTTGACGTGGTTTCATAATCACCTCGTTGGAAGATGAAAAAAAATCGGCGATTGAAATTTAACTTTGTAGAGGAATTTAAATCTTGTTTGTGATTTTCTCTTTCTAGATTGTTTGTGCGTTCTTTAATTTCCTTAATTTTAAATTCGTTTTTATAATTTGCTATCTTCGGAAGAACAATTGCTTTGTAACGACTTAGTACATCTGTATGTTATTACGTCATTTATTACTTTAAATCGTCATCTTATATTACTACAGGACATCGAAATCTTTCTTGAGTCAAATTTACAAGAATGTATATGTAATGTAAAATTATATATCACCAGTTTCAAAACTGAACACCAATCATTTTTTAGAAAAAGGTTTCAAAATCTTAAAATAGCACTGAAATCTTTTAGTATTGTTTTAACGTTGTAATCGAGAAGCGTAATTTCTGAATTATGCAAACTAATTTATGAAATTTTTATAGGAATAGTTTGTAAATTGTAAATATTTTTTTCACAGGTGTTCAAAGATAAGTTTAGGTTTTTAGTTAAAAAACATAAAAAGTACTACATTTTACAACACTTCAAACAGTTTCACGATTAAAACATAATATCTAAGAGTGACAAAATATAAAATGAAACAATTTTTCGTGATTTTTTTTTAACTTAGGTGCTTTAGTTCTGTACAATATTTTGAATAATTTGCACAATAACAGCTAAATTTGTTTCAAAATTAACATTATGAAGATTTTTTGCCTAAAAACTACCAAGATTTCTAATATTAATGCAATATTCCAGTCCAAAATATTTATTTTTTCAAAATTTTATCGATATATGTTTTATTTTTATAAAAGAATATTTTCTGAATTGAAACTAATATGTTCTCTTCCTAACTATTTTTAAAAGAATGAATGGGAATATATTTCCTTCCCATACAATGCTAAAAATACTTAAAATTTCTGTGAAACATCAATAAAAAATATAATTCATCAAAAGAAATAAAAAAAACAATTTGGAATTTTTTCCAAACAATTAAAAAATATTTGTTAGCTAAAATATTATTAAATTAAAACAAAATTTGGGTTAAATGTTCATATTTTCTTCTATTTTGTATTTATATCCTAACCCCAACTCATATACATAACCCCAACTCATCAAATTTGATGCTTTTGTTATAAAATATCCATTTTGTCTAGAAACGAAGCAAATAATTCCGTAAGAGGAAGAACAGTTTAAAAAAATGCAAATCAATCTTTTTCTTCAGTTACAAGAATATATTCATATTGTTTATATCAATGTCTAGAATAATTCTTGAAAACAGCAGAAGAATTTAACGATTTTTTTTTTGTTTTACCAAACGATTTTTCTTATATTCTGAAGTCTCATTTTTCTCTCTGTCTCTTCTCAGGTTATTTTTTTTTCGTGTGTTAACTTTTGCCGGATATCAAAAGCTTTATTCATTCCAAGTTTATCGAATTAAAAGCGGTTCTTTTAGTTAATTTGCTGTTATGTTTTAGTTTTATACCGGATAAAAAAGACTATTATTTAAAAAACACTTATTCTTTCTTCTGTGACAAAAGCAGATACGAATGGCTGTGCCGGGAATAAACTTAATTAGTGTTCTGAACAAAAAAAAAAAAAAAATGGTAATTTAATTGCTACTCGTAAAAAAATAAAGATAAAAAGAAAAGGCCTTGTTGTTTCTACATTCTTTTTTAGGAATAAAAGAAATATTACGATCATGTATCATGGATTTATATTTCATAGAATAATTCTTAACATTTATTTCAAAGAATTGGATGCAATATTAACGTGGAAATGTTTTATAAAACTAATTTTTACTTTGACATCTTTTCTGAAATTTGAGAAGACTATTTTTCTATGTAAGACTTAAATTTAATTCTTAGTAATAACTTTTACCTTTATTTAGCAATTCTTTTTTCGAAGTTTGGGTTTATTTTGCAAATGGATAAAACTGGGAAAAAAGAAATAAAAAAAGGGATATTTCAGAACAAATATTTGGATTGCAAGGGAAGACATGTCTTTTATTTACAGTTTATCTAACTTAATTGGAGTTTACATAATATTTTTCTTAAATAATTTTATTCTTTTGTCTCAGGTTTCTAGGAATTGAATTTTGTAATCAAATTTTCATTCACTTTCTAATGCTTTTTAATTTGAAATTATATACATTATTCGTAATGAAACCCTATATTATAATATTTTCAAATTTGACTGTCAATCAGTTTTTTAATTTAATAAATGTCTAATTCCATAAGATTGGTGCTATTTTGGCAGAAGGAAATTTATTTCAAGATTCCAAAGGTTTTTTTAATAATTATCTATTAAAGTCTAAAAAATCGTTTAGCTTAGTTATATTAACGTCCCATTTTAAAACAATAGTATGGCTATTTTGGGATGGAAGTCAAAATTTTGGATCACCGTCAGAGGACGAGGAAGTAATCTGAGCTGGCAGCCTCTCTCCAAACTTCCGCACCACATTAGGGAAAATTTGGATTGATTTATATTAGTTACATTAACTTCCCGTTTTGAAGCAACACTAGATCTATATGGGGACGGACCTTGTAATTTTGAATTGCGTTCGGATGACAACGCCGACGCCTGAGCTGGTACCCCCTTTTCAAACTTCCACACCACATTAACGGGAGGATGTTTGACTCTGATGGATTTAACGTGCACCAGACTAGCTTAAACGGCGGTTTTTCGGTCGAATCGGGGTTAGAACCTGCAGCTATCCGGTTCCGAAGCTGGGACCTTACCATTAGGTGACCGCGGACCACACTAGAGGGAGAGGGTTTGTCTAAGACGGATTTAATGAGCACCAGCCCAGATTATACGACGGTTATTTGGTGGAATCGGGTTTCGAACTTGAAATCTCCACTTCCAAAACCAAAACTTTATCGCAAGGCCATCACGGTCCTTACGAAATAAATAAAAGTATTGTAAGAAATAAAAAGAAATTTTTTTGCACATTAATTAAAGAACATTTTTCCAATTTACACATATATTATATTACACTTATTTAAAAACTATGCTTGAAAATAGGATTTTATCAAAACATATTTTTATAACGAGAACAAGAAGCAATAGAGAAAATTATACAAAATTCACGAAAATGGTTATAATTGCTTAAAATCATGAAGAATCTAAATAAAAAATGAATAAATGAATAAAATAAAAATGAATACGAAAAACAAATATTAAAACAAATAAAAAATAAAGATGCACTTTCACAACAGTTTCCGAAACACTGATACAATTATTTTTGCCCATATCCTTTAAAAGTAGAGTAAGCATCACTGCATCCGAATAACAGGGGAAAATCAGGAGACATCCCGATGACAATGCAAACTCTAAAAATGAAAATAAAATTCTTAATAACGGAACAGTTCGGCGCTCTTTCCTAAAAGCTGTTACACCAGGATTTTCTACCTAGAGTGATACTGTGGAACTTTCCACCATGTTGCTCATCAATCATGGAGTGCGCCTCTTCCATCAATCCATCTTGATTTTCGGCAGGAAGAATCTTGTATCTGCTTCGAACACGGCGGCTTTTCTTTTGGAAGCCTACTTCTCATTTTTTTCCCTCTCATTTTTTTTATTTCGTCTTCCTCTTTTAAGACTAGCATCCATGAACATCCTGCAGGTCACGAGGAACGTTCAATACCCCTAGCGCATCAGGGAGTCACGTAGCGTTTTCATCGAGTGTATTAGGTCAGGATTGTAAGTATGAAATTTCCGGATGAGTTTTCCGCAGAAGCATGAGGGATATTCTAGCTACCGGAATATGAGTAAATCCGTGCTACTCATTTTCGACGTTGGCTACGGAGTTGTATGAGATTTTTTTTCTTTTTCATTCTTCTTTTGTTTGAGAATGTAGAGATGAAACGGGAGCTATTTGTTCTCTTCTGCACGATTTGCAGAAAGACAGACACAACAGAAATTTTGCTGGTCAATATATTTTTTGAATGACTGTTATAGTTGTCGTTTAATTTGTCAAATGGGATTATGGACTCCGGTGATATCTAGAAATGCTGTATATGTTTAAAATTATAATATTTGCTTCAGATCTTTGTACAATGGTTTAAAATTTTATCTAAAAATACTTAAGTAATTATAAAGTTAAATGGCATATTTGAAGTTTTAGATATTATTCGGTAAATACATGATTTAATATATTTTTAATTTCCAAAAGATATAAAATAAAAGTCCGTATAATTCAATCTTTATAAATTAATTTTACTCCTTATTTTTATTATTTGTTAGTATTTCTTTATCTGTTAAAGTAAAGTTAAAGTTTAGTATTTCTTTATCTTCTTTGCTGTAAACTTCTTTTGAATTGTTCATAATTTTAAATGTATTCTATTCAATAATTTATATGTGAACATTTTAGCACTTTTAGGAAAGCTAGAAAAAGATCTAGACATCTTTTTCAAAGGTTATGGCATATCTTGTATAAAAATATCATTTGGTGTTATTGTTT
This sequence comes from Argiope trifasciata, assembly GCA_026543055.1. NCBI lineage: Eukaryota > Metazoa > Arthropoda > Arachnida > Araneae > Araneidae > Argiope > Argiope trifasciata. Next base: position 4,195,438 of record JAPMOQ010001578.1, on the reverse strand, counting down.
GCATTTCTGTATTATAAGAAGAATCTAAACGGCGTTTTTTGCGACAGTGTTTTTTGGTTTTTTTTGAATTTGGAGGAGTCAATGATGAGGTATTGGTACAGAAACCATCTTGTTGTTGAATATCCATAAAAATGGAATATGTGGCTTCTGAAGCTCTTCTACGACACCATCTTTCAACGAACCACTATGGACTTACACCCGTGGGGAGAAATTAGCTGAACCGCATATTTTGGTTGAGTATTTTCTCTTTGGTTCCAAATTATTATCGCATAGTTAAATATTGATCAATAACTTTCGTTATCAAATAGGTTTGCAGCAACTGTTTTCAGCTTTCAGTAGCTCAGAGAATTTCAATATCCCACATATTTTGGTTGATTGTTTTCTTTTTGGTACAATGTTACTATCACACAGATATTGATCGGTTGCTTCATATTCAAATAGTTGTTAAGCAATTGCCTTCGGATTGCAGTAGTTCAAAGAATTTAGCTAACCCACATGTTTGGGTTAAATGTTTTCTCTTTGGTTCAATATTATTATCGAACATTTAGATATTTATTGTTATTTTTCATAATCAGATGGGTTTTTAAGGAACTGCTTTCGGCTTGCAGTAGTTCATAGAATTTAGCTAACCTACATATTTTGGTTGAACGGTTCGGTTTAAGCTTGGATATATTAAACATGCTTACAATATATTTTATATTTTAATTATATCCTTTGAGCAAAGTAATTACGTGTAATGCCTTGCTTAACACGTTGCCAACCACGTTACTCAACAGTTAGTCACACTTATTATGTAATTGCACCTAACCATCAACCTAATTATACCACCTCTTTTCTAGCATAGTTAAGAGATAGCAAAGGAAGCATAATCTAATTACATAGTTGGCCCAACATCAAGTGTGAGTAATGGCAGTGATTGTGTTAAAATTACATGAAAGTAGTTTTTCAAATGTTGTTTTTATCTAATCTGTTGTTTTTGGAGCTTTTAATCTAGAAAACGTTTTATGGTTCAAAAGTATACAAACACTAATATTCGGAAAAAAATATCCATGCTCTCAAGATAAAGAGAATGCCTCCCATTAGAATTCGAACATATTATAAAGCACTATGTATTCGGTGCTTCCAGTTAGTATTTTCTATAAAATTATTATTATAGAAAGCGTATTAGTTAATATTTATTAAAAATAATTAGTTAATAGCATTTAAAGCGTTAATGGTTCATAGTAAAAAAGCTTCCAGCTCTGACAAATAGCGTTTAAAAATTATAAAATAGAATTGTAGTATTTCGCAAAAAAATTAAATATATTTTATCTCTACATGGTGAATTCATCCTCGCTTTCGTTCGTCAAACGAAACAAGATACTCGTTAGTTCCAGTTAGCAAGTATTTAAACTTGACTAGCCATTCGGTCAATGCTGGAAGTTTGGTAGGTACTTACGTATTCACATCTCCATAGCTACAGATTTGTCGGTTTTTAAGTGTCACCAATCGACACCTAAAATGTTTGAGACAAATCATAAAATAAAACAATTTAAAATCAAAACACTTTCAAAATTCAAAACACTTAATTTTAAAACAAAACAGTCAATCGGTTTTGTCATGGGAATTGGTAAATTTTCGTTTTTTTGATAAAATATTTTGCTCCTGAAAAAATAAAATTGTTTTTTTTTTTTTTTTTTTTTTTTTTTTTGGCAAATTCCAAATAAGCATTTTCGTTGCAATAAAAAATGGCGTCAAAAATTAGCAAACAATTAGGCAAGAAGTAATCCAAAACACAACTGCTTGCGCGTGCGAACAACAAGATTGCTCTTTATTGCCACATTAGCGTTCGGCTGCTTTAATGCTTAAGTACCATTTGGTATTTCAATAATAACAATATACGTTTGAAAATCAAGCAAAAATATGATTTATAGCTCAAAAGGACCAATGAAAAAATTTTTTGCTCATCTAATATCGAAATATTGTTTCATTTTATAAGTACCGTTTGGTATTTCAATAATAACAATGTGCGTTTGAAAATCTGCACGCATTAAATCTAACAATGTGCAAACAATACGATTTATAACTCAAAAGGACCACAAGGAGAACATTTTTTGCTCATATATCCAATATCTAAATATTGTTTCATTTTTTTTTCACGTTTAACTGCCAACGTAGTAAATAGCTTCACAATAAGCTTTTCTTTTCAAATTGGCAGATTCTCGATCGGTTTTTCATGGCCTTTTTTCTTTCATCTGGTATTTCTGGACACCTCAATAACTACTTCAAAAGATAATGGAGGGTTGGAACTTGTGTTCCTTAAGTATTCAAAAAATTGCTAGCAATGTGAGGGAAAAATGGCTGTTACTCGGAAAGGATAAACAAATCGGGAAACTATTAATTCTTGTTGCCATAAGCAGCATGCCTAAAAGTAGAATTAACAAATAATATTTATTTAAACTTATTTGCTGCTAATTAGGTTATAATAAAGCTATACTTTTCTTTTTTTGTCATCATTTCACCATTAAGTGCAGCACCATTTACTATTTTAATATTTACCTTGACATAATAATAATTTTGGTAATATTCGGTTTTAAAAGTGTCCGAAAATGCAGCAAGAAAAAGGTTCTTCAAATTATTAATACATAATCAATTGACAAGCTACGTAATCACTTACTGTATAATTTGACTGTTGAAAATATACGAAATATTTTCTTCGAGTGCCGTTACAACCAACAGGTATTTAAATTTTTATTAAATACTAGCCACCCCTGGTGACCAGCTGGTTCACCATGAGAAATGCCTTCTAAAATTTTCAATTAAATACTTACGTACCTTGTTCTCTATAAATTATCAGCCAAATATATTTAAGCATTAAACTTCGATTGTCACATAACTCGTATTATTACAGAAGCCTTGCGATTATTTGTTCATTGTACAATATATGGCTCTGATTTGCTATCAGCTGTTGTAGGATTATTTTGTTTTATTCAGTCGCGTGCTGAATGTTACATTTTTTTTAAGATTTAATTTGCAATAATGGATGATTTTTTTTAAATCAGAACTTCTGCCAATATGATGGCAACACGTTGATAAAAGTAATTTTTTTCCTTTGACGTGCTCGTGCAGATCAAATTTCATTTTTTTAAGAAATTTATTGTGGAAAAATTTGGTTAAAATATTTCTTTAAAAATCGTTGAAAATTAATCTTAATTACAAGTTAAAACACTTATACTAATAGAAAGCTAATTATTTTAATATTTAATTTGATGTCAAATTAAATTTTAAGCTATAATATTTTAGAAAGTTATAATGGAAAAACGTCCAAATTTCACTTAATTTTGAAGTCATTCTAATTAAAAATTCGAAAAAATCTCTTCGAGTTTCACATTTCCGATTTCCAAGGTTTAAGCATGTGCCAAATTTGGTAGCTGTAAGTCCAACGGTCTGGCTTGTAAAGCGCCACAACACACACACAAACACACATTGAACTTTATTATAAGTATAGATTAGAAACAACACTGGCAAAACAAATCACAAATGTGAAGTGACAGATGACTCAGTGTCTACCAAATGTAAAAAGAGTGAAACGCAAAGTTTTCATAAAAAGCTTTTTTTTATATTAAAGTTAGATATAGATATATGGATTGAACAAAAAAAAGAAATTACTATCTCCAAAAAATGGATAGCACAAAAGGAGATTGAAAATGTTCACTCTGATGAACAATGTAACACAGAATTATGAGACTGAAACTTCTCCACTTCCATAAACCATTACTCAAATTAAAATTTCCACAAAAATAAATCTCCGGCATCATTTAAAACCACTGACATCCAGATAATCGTCATTTTCCAATTTTAACTTATGGAAATAGGCACAGAAGTAAGGAAGGAAGCCGCAACCTCTTATTTAAAAGCACACTGAAATCGATTGCGGGTTCCACCAGCGAGTACCACAGGGGGAACAGTTACCTGGAGAAGAGGGAAGGCCTCTTTCAATAAGGGTGGAGGTGAGTCACAAAAACCCACGTTTCAGCCGGTAATTACTCTTAAACGGCTTTTCATTATCTTCTAATGGGAGTTAATTTTCTGTCGCACAAACTCGTTTAAACAACTTTAACCGTAAGGGACGATGAGGGTTCTAATGATTTCTGTGACAAGAATCGAGGAGTAGTTTTATGAGTTGGTGGGGGGAAATTGATTTCACTTTCATTCTTATTTATTATAATGTGAGACCATGATGTTGTTTTCGTTTGAGGTTCTTTAAAAGATTGGAAGGCGACAAACTGTTGAAGCATCAAAATGCATAGTCAACAAATTGGATATTTATCCTTTTTTTATTTTGGAGTCGGCTTTCACAGTATAGCATTTGAAATATTTATTGCCCGGTGTTAAAGTTTTTCTCTTGGAAATAACAGCCTTATTGCCTAACTCGCGTAACAGTTTTTAAAAAAATATACCAAGCAAGTTAAAATAGTGTTTGTTTTATCGATAAAGATTGTTGATTTAAGAATAATTTTAACTAATTAAAATAAGATTATTTGAAAATAATGCAGAAAGACAGTTTATCGCCAACTAAAGTTGCAAATTGATTTTAAAATTTCTCTGAATTCTTATGAATTGTCTTAATGAATTTAAGTCATTAACCAGTTTAAACAAGCCCGGAACAATCAGATTACGTACACATCGATATTTAGAAAAACGATGGGGGTTTTTTCCCATCGCAAAATCGATGATGCTTCAAAATTTAGTTTTTCAGCTAGAAAAATTTAAAAAGGAAGATTAAAAAAATATTATTTTAAAGAGAGAGAGAGAGGGAGAAACCGATTGAGAAGTATCGAGATAGCTTCAAACCAGTTTAAACTGGTTAATGCCTGAAATTAATTGAGACAAATAACAACAAAGAAAATTATTATGTTCTCACTAAGCTTGAAAGTTGAGATAGTAGATTTAATTTTTAATTTTAATTTTTTCTTATTATTATTTTGTTTTTGATATTTTGGATTGTTTTGAAGTATGCATTCACATCAGAAACCCATTTGAATATGGTTTATATGAAGATAATGTCTTATAAAAAAAGCAGATTTGTAATGCATATTGCAGGTATCATTGGCTCATTGAATTTTGTTGTATGGCGATGATGGAAATGAATTGCCGAAAGATTTATTTAAAATTATGAAAAAGAGCATTTTTACTTTTTAATGTACGTAGTATAGAGAAAGTGTAGCAATCACGAAAAAATTTTCAACTCGAGATTTTGACGAATCTACAGGTTTCAATACTCTCCGGAGTTCGAAAAACACATTTTGGAAAATATCTGTTTTGTGTATTTGTGACAAAGACAATTCAGAAACGCTTTGAGTTGGACAGTTGAAAATTGGAGTTATATGACTTATTTTGCATCAAATTTGCCTGTTTCTATCAAATTTTGAGTGAAATGTGCTCAGAGGAAGTCTGTATGCTCGGCTGCTCGCATATAAATTAACACCACTACAAAATGAAGAAAGATAGATCGATATAATTCGGTATGTAGATCTAATATTTATAGTGCAGATGGCTGTCAAATCTTAAGCCAAATATGCATCCATGTGTTGACTGTCTGTCGTTCTATATTTTCAGTGGCATGCAAATGCGATTATTCAAAAATGTAGTGACTTAAAAATAAAAAATTGATGTGGAATTTTATAATCACATATTCATTGCGATCATAATAATTCAGTGTGTGTTAAATTTTTGTTCCAGTCAGTTGTAAATAAAACCGATTTTAAGCATGAATTCGATTTTCAGACACTATTAGCATATGCCTGAAATTAACCGCCAAATAACTCGCCAGAGATGACACGATGGATTCAATTGGATTGCATAGCATTTTTAGTCTGCTTTCTATTCAGAATTGAAAAATGTCATTCAGGTCTTTCCAATGGCTAATATTGAGCTAATATTGTATGCCAATGTTAAGTAAGTTATTCAACAGCATGGCAAAAAGAAAGTTTGGGGAATATCACTTTCGCTAATTTTCTTATTTAATTTGGATTAAATTCTGCTTGAGGGCAGGAAGTAAAACGTAACCCTCGATATTAAATGATGTTATTATTAATTTAATATTCTGAAACAGGTTTAGCAAAGCAACTATACGATAACGCTCTATAAAATATCTCTATATTGAAAGATTGTGTGGATGTAAAATCAGGCTGAATTTGTTAATCGCAATTTGGCAACACTTCGACCTTGCTCAGTAACATCAACACGCAGTTTGATAAGATTTCAAGCGAATATCTTTGAAAAATTTACGGACAAAATTTTTTACAATGAGTATAAGTCGTGCTGTATCGATTTTAAAACAAAATAGTCGAAAAAGAGAAGACAGGCCGAATGAAAATTCTCATGAATCATACATAAGAAGATCCAGTCGTTCCAAAGGTTCAGTTTTCGAGTGTACTTTCTACCTTACATTTTTTTATTCCTTTGATTTTTTATCCTATTTTGGAATGGACTAAATTTGAATATAGCTGCTTTGAAATTTTTTTTTGTTGCAAATATCCTTTTTTAACTCTGTTTCTATGGTATGGTTCTCAAATTTGAAAAATTGTGATCAAAGCACTAATTTTTTGAATTTGTTTCTGTGGTGGTTGTATATAGCTCCTAAATGGGAAGTTATTTCGGTTTACAAAGAGCTTTTCTAAGACTCAATTTTCGAGTGCACTTTTTGCTTCACATTTTTTTAATGTCTTTCATTGTTTTATCACATATTAGAAAAAGCTATATGAATATATCTTTTGGTAGATTAAAATGGTTTAGTAGATGGCGAGAGAGCGAAGCGAGGTTGGATTGCGAAGTGATCCGAGAGGAACTGCATTAGCCTGGGGGTTGGCGAGCATTAGCGAGCAGGGGGCAGAGCCCCATAAGAGATAAATAAATGAAATACCACATTGTCCTCTGTAATTAAAATGCTTAACAGTAAAACAGTAGGTGTTCAGAAATAGGTGTTTAACAAAAAATATACACAAGTTGAATGGTTATTTATTTCACAGTTTATACATATAAACATTAAAAAACACTTGTTTCCAATTAGGGAAAATATTGCCAACAATTTGCAAGGAAAAAAACCTAAATTTACACAAATGTCAAACTGAAATTTTTTCTCTTTCAATTTAAAGCTTTTTCATCGACTACAAAATGTTTTGGAATAGGTAATTTACAGTAGGGGAAAAATACAAACTCCTTTCTTTGTATTCTGCACAAGCTAACAAAACCAAGTTTTTAAAGAATTGTAGCAACAAACTAATTGTCCGAAACACAACTTAGCAACTAAACGGAAGGCAGACAGATAAAAAAAAACTTCAGCTATCTCGAAAGGAAGAATTCAATAGAGGAAGGAAAGAAAAGACGTTCTGCAGAACTAATCAATTTGCAGACTCGTGAAGAAACATTCAACAAGCCGTAATCAACATAGTAGAAGAGCACAACAAAGAGCGGGAAATGCAGGATCTCGGCTCAATGAGTTAAATGCTTTAGATCTGGATCCTTGCTAATAATCTTCAGTATGTATATCCATTTAGGATACTTGTGGATGTGTCTTCAGATAAGAAAGTGAAATTCATACATGGTACTCATTCATACATAAATGATAGAAAAATAAAGAGATAATTGAATGAGCAAATAGCTATATTGCATTAAAATGAAAATAATTTACAGCTTATAAATTAGAAAAAAGAAAACAATTGGGAATAAAAATTGATGATAGGCTCAACATAGTTTTATCAATTTATATTTGTTTCAACTTGATAGAATCTTGCTATAATAGATTGATGGGAAAAAAAAAGATGACAACCTAAATAAGCTGCTGGGAATATTGCATAGAAATAAACAGTTTAATTTCTAATTTATCAAATAAAAACACGATAAGGAACATAAATTGATGATAACACGTTTTTTTATGAATATTTATTTCGTGTTGATAAAAGCTTGCTATCATATGTCAATGGAAAAATAAGTGGATGTAACAATTCAATAAGCTACTTGGTACTGTATTAAAAGAAAAATAATTTACGGCTTATCAAATAAAAAAAGAAAATGATTGGAAATAAAAACTGATGATAGACTCAACACAATTTTATCAATTAATATTTGTTTTAAGTTAAAGCAATCTAAAAGCCATTAAGGTAGATAATTTTAAAGAATTGTTTGGATGATAATAATTTTAATTTGAGAAAAAAAATAGCATAAAATCAAAGCAGAGGAATGCGAAAGAATTTAGAATCACGAAAAAAATTCAAAACCTAAAATTTTAATCTTACTAGGAAGCTTGATGTAGTTAATCATAAAAAAGCTACACAAGTTGAACAGATTCTCAAATTTTTCAATATTATTTTTATATCAGCATAATTATTTCTAAAGAGATTCTGTTTTTCTTCTATTATCTAAAGCTGGCAGAAGATTGTGATCAAATACATCAGTAAAAAATAATTTGAAACGAAGTTTAATGTATGTTTCTTCATTCAGGCTCATTAATATCAAAAATTTTGCTAATTCTTTTCTCCACCAACTTGTTATCATATTCAGATTCAGATCGTATTGAGAAACATTTTGTAAAGGTAGACTAACTTGATCCTTATTTATTTGCGAAATACTATTTAAAGTATTTAAAATAGAAAATTTTTATGACACATATGAACAACAAAAAAAGCAGTTTTTATTATTAGATTACGTTTTCATTAATACATTTTTTATTAAGTATTGTGTTTTTGATAACTGTGCACGCATTAATCTTTATTATTAGAATAGATTTACGGATATTCTTACTGAAAATAAGTTAATTCAAACAAGATATATTTTCTTAATTTATTTGGGATAAATATTTTATTCAGAAATAAATACTTTACAAGCTTCAAAGCTGAACTTCATTTTTGATTTGGTTCACTGAATTAAATGGTTAGTTTTATTAAACCAATTGTTGAATTCAATTGATCTATTTCATGACCAACTGCTTTTTAGTTCTGCATATAAAATGTAGGCATATTTTATTATTCAGAAACTAATGAGGGTGGCACATTTTTTCCTGAAGAAATACTGAAAATCAAAAATCTTTCAAGAGAATTCTCAGAGGATTGAGAGGTTTTCAAAGGATAAAAATTTTCACAATAGCACTTTTCTAAATAATTTCCTCCATCCTCGATATAATATTTATGATGATGGTTATATATTTCCGAAATTTTTAGCAATAGCTTTTTAATTAGTTTTAGAAAGCCTCAATCATGAGATCTTAGCATTCCCACTGGAATTAATTTCCTTGAAAAGATTGTTTATAGGAAAGACATTTTTTTGTTCAAAAAAGTTTCGTAATTCTTAAAACAGCAACAGACGTTAATTAGCTAGAGATTAAGATTTTGAATTCATTAATACTGAGAAAAAATTTTATGACGCTCATATAAACAAGTTAGGAAGTCAAATTATGTAGCTATATATAATTAAAAGGTGACATATTTTAGTTTAAAAGTTGTAGCAATTGATAAGTTTGTTAATTGGATTTTAGAAGTCTTTAACCTAATATCTTAGGGTTCTCAAAGGAATTACCATATTGGTTATGACTGTTTTCCCGAAGCTTAATTTTTATGATTTATTTGTTGAAGTAAGAGCATTTGTCATTTAGCACGAGATAAAAGTTTGAAAGCAAAACAATTTTTATGAGGTTTTCATTAGCAGGTTAAGGTATCCGGCAATGTTAAAAATGCTGGTTATCGACCACATTGGCTAATTTTTTGTATTGTTATTTCTTATAGTTCAGACTTTTCTCTTTCCAAAAAAAAAACTTATTTTTTTCTAACAAATGGAAGGTTTGACATTTCACCCAGGGAAATTTTGAGCAAAACATATTTTTCAGCTAAAATTTTGTCTTCAATTTCTCGAATCTATAATTTTCATAAAAATTATCTCCTGTTAACACGATATCTCAAAAACTAATACAGGTATTTACATAAAAATGTCAACGTGTGTTTAAATGATATGGGCAATGAAACGAACCTAAATTTTTATTGTCGATGCAATTGTTTTTCTAAAAATACCTATGAATGAAAAAGTTGTGAATTTATGAAAAATATGAACATATACGTATATTTTTACCCATAACTTCTTTGCATCTCAGAAGTTTTTTTTTTTTTATATTTAGTTTCATTTCATTCATCGTTATATAGTATAACTTGAGTACAAAGAAAATTAGAATTGTTGCAAAACAAATTAATGTAATCGCTTTGATCAAATTTCATTAAACTTTCCTGCAAATTTTCCGATTTCTCAAAATGTATTATATTTTCGAATATTTTTTTTTTTGTATTTATAGGGTTTATAATTGAAAATACGTCTAAAAATCATAAATAGTTTCTTAAATCAAATTTTTCAAAAATTTTCCTTCGAATGTAGTAAGATGCCTTACGTTTAAATAAATTATTGTATTGTAAATTATTAAAACTTTGCAACCTTATCGTGAACGGAACTTTAACATCTACGCAACGCTTTTTTTTATTAAGTAAATACAAAACAAAATAACACTAAAGGTAAAATAAATAATTATACTTCAAAGAAATCTATCAATAAACAAACAAAAAAATGCTAGTTCTGACTATTATCTTCCAGTTGCTTTTAACAACCACTCAGCTCCAAGGCGACATTTGTTATATTCTGCTTTAATAATATTTTTTAAGCTCATTCCATGTACAAATTATATTATAAGCTTAAAAAGTGTTATTTAAATCGTTTTGGTTTTCAACGGTCTTGCATTTGTTTGACTTATTACATACACGACTTATACTAATGGAGTCGAGATAATGAGACAGCATTTAAAATGTAGTTCTTCGGGTATCTATTCTCCAAGTAAATTGTTTCTTTCAAAATACTAGAAGTTATTTTTCCAATTCTTCCTCTGAAATATATAGAAAATTACAGCCTTTCTTCTTTAACATTCTGCAATAGAAGATAAAAATGGACATAACTAATGTGCTTAATCCTTTCTTCTTTAACATTCTGCAATAAAAAGATAAAAATTCGCTTAACTAATGAATGAAACAATAACTTGTTATAATTTAAAAGCAGTAATTAACACTTAACTAGGAACATGCGATCTGTGAGATCACTAGTGGTGGATTTTCCGTCATCCCTATTCTATTTTTAAGTCAATTGAATGGATTTACCCTGTAAATTTCTGTTTTGTGCATCTTTTTAACCGGTTTCTGTGGATGCTTTTAAAAATAATTCATTTATTTCTTTGAGTGACGTCTCTAAGACCGCAACTACCTGTTAATGTCCCAGTGATAAACAAGGCATTACAGAGGGCGTTGAAAAAGTGGAAGAATCTACTTTGTGGACTAATATTGCGACGAAAAATTTATCCAATATTGTATAATAAACGTTTCATAAGTGTGATTATTCATTTTTTATGCCATAAGAATCTTCGATATGCAAAAAGAAAAACCAATGAAAATTTAGACAAGGACAGGATTTGCAGAAACAATGATGCTCATATAAACATCAAATTGCTGAATAACGTCAGAGCAAAATAGCGTTCATCTAGAAAATTCGCTCTTCAATCATGCAATCAAGTTAAAAAGAAAATCAACCCTACTAGGTCATTAAAGAAAAATCCCAGAGCTTGGCGAAAACTTGGCAACAAATTTGGTGACTTCGGTGACCAATTGGAAATTACTGGGAAAATTTAATTAATGAATTAATAATTTAAAAAACCGCCCTAATAATGAGTGTTATCAACTGCAATTTTTAACAATGTATTTGAGCTTGAATGGATGAATAGAAGTATTTTATCAACGAATGAAAATTTTTATAATATATATCAATAAATCAATATACATAGGGCGAGTGTGAACTGAAAGTACTAATTGGAAAAAGAGTTGACTTTACAGATTCTATAAGATTTATATGAATTTTTCAATAGGATATTGAAACTTTGAAAAATATATACGATATTTGGTGTCTAACAATGATATCGTTCCAAATCTCTAATTTTCGAGCATTCTTGTTTTTTCGGTCAAAATTGCTAATATCAACATAGGATCAGAGTTTCTCTTCATAGCTATTAGAATAAATGATGGAACATACAATGTTTCAGATTCTTAGCGATAATTTAGTAAATTATAGCTGGGAAAAGCTGAAATTTCTTTTATAAATTAAAAAAAAACACCTTTCACTGCATTTCTACTTTCCATAGAATATGTGACTAAAAATTTGTAATTCTGCCTTAAATATCGCGAAAACTCACGCTCATTCGTCTTTGCTATTAATACAGATCGATATAGTATGATTTGAATGATTCATACAACTGGGAGGCACTGCAGCCACCAATAACATGCAATTAATCGGAAAACTGTTGTAAGACACATAAAAATACATTTTTATAAATTCAAAAATACAGTCGAATTGTCATGAAAACATTAAGCTATTCAACGACTTATAAATATAATATACATAAAGACAATTTATTAGCTTAAGTTGTTGAAATGCTTCATTTTGCTTCTGAATTCCTTTTAAGATGATTTGATGGAAATATTAGCAGATTAGCATTTAGCAGATAAAAAGCTATATATCTAAGAAGAAATTTGAAATAAAGTTTCAGACTTTTCCAATACCTATACAAAAAATATAATAATTGCTTATTAAAATTTGGTTCAAATTTAGGAAAATAATTTTCGTATTTTTGTTCAAAAAAACTATATTTGAATTCCTCTTAAGTATGTATTGTGCAAAAGGAAAGATATATCATTATTTTAGAATGAATATATGCAACAATTTTTGAAATACTCAACTTTAAAAAAATTATTGTAGGAAAAATGCCCATAAATACATTGCTATCCATCAGATTTCGGAGACCCGAAAACAAAATCCTTTCATAAAAGTGTAACCCAATTATTTATAACGATATTATGATTATAGTTATCACGTTCCAGAAAGGTCACAGTGTCGGGTTAAATAATCTTTAATTCGATTTCTTAGGCCTATATTAGCGAAAGACCTTCTCTAGTATAGGCCCATCTCTACTAATACTGAATTATCCCAAATACATGTTCAATGAAATTATGCTTGGCACCCTGCACGCCCAGCTGTTATCGCAAACTTTATTTTCCCTTTTGTCAAATGTGATTAATTTAATACTCCAGGCCCTTACTATGGATGTTATGAACGCTTAAACATAACGTTTTAAGGGAACGAGTTATTCTTTTAGAAGGAAGTCTGAATATACAACATATTCCATTATACAATATGCTGTCAAAATAAGATAATTTTGATGAAAGATATCTAAATACCTTCAGTTAAGTGCTATATTTTTTATTACTTCACTATAATTTAAATATTTTTGCTTAGAAATTAAAAAATAGAACTAAGAATTACAGGAATAAAAACACTTTAAAATTACAAGGGTATAATACTATTTTATATAGCAAATTAAATGACGGGCAAATATATATTTAAACAAAAGACAAGATTACTTCATATGTTAATAAGAGGAGTTAATTTTTACTGCATACATTTCGAAATCTATAACTCAAAAGCCCCTAATATCTTTTAAGTAATAAAAAATATTGAAAAAGGTTCAATTAGAAATATTCAAAATAATTCATTTTATAATTAATCGTAGTTTTAAACTATTTATTTTAACTTAAAAGCAAATTAAAGTTATTCATTTGGAATCGAATATGTTGCCGACTATGAGCAAATTAAGAATCGAATTATGAGGGGTGGTCTAAAAAAATTATAATCCACAGCATTTGGAAAATAGAAATATTATGTGTGAATATTAATATCCAGAATGGAGCTGGTTCTCTTAGACTGGTCATTCGAGGAGACAGTGTTTGTACAGAGATCTGAAACAGCGACAGTAACAGCAAGACGTCTAGACAAGTCGTCCCGCACAGAGAGGAAAGCCATGATACGATTTCTATAGGCCAAGAATATATTCCCATCAGAAATTCACAGAAAAATCATCGAAGAGAACAGGGACGAAGCACTGAGTAGAAGACATGTGGTGAAATGGCGTAGGTCTTTTGAAGTTAGCAGTGAGATTGTGGAAACGTTTAGGTGAGTGGTCTGTAGCCACCCCCTTCCCCCATACAGCTCCAATTTGGTTCCCAAAGAATATTTCCTTTCCCCGGTCTTGATTTTTATGGGTCAAGAATATGTCCCCACTGGACAATCATAGACAAATCACTGAAGAGAACGGAGGCGAAGCAATGAATAGAAAAGAGGTGACGAAATGGTGCCATCTTTTTAAGCTGGCAAAGGAATCGCTGGAAACGACTATGTTTGAGGTCTGGAGCCACCGACCATATAGTCCAGGTTTGGTTTCCAATGACTATTTCCTTTTCCTGACACTGAAGAAACGCTTATCCGAAGCAAGGTTCTTATGAGATGGTGATGTTCAAAAATATGTCGAGAACTGGCAAGACCTAATTGTGGCCAAGATAGGTTAAACAAATTGGTCTAGAGGTCAATAAATGCCTCAACAGGTTTGGTCATTATGTAGAGAAGTGATCGCCACATATGCTTGTTAATTACTATTTGTATCCTGGGTCTTTTGTAAATAAGGCATTTTTCATTTTCCTTGTAAGCATTTTTTGGATCACCGTATATTATGAGAGTTATTAAAAAACTGTCGTTTTGTATTGTATTCACACTTTCAAAAAATTACAGATAACAAAACGAAAATTGGCTTTCTTTTCGTTACAAATCCATTGTTTCTTTAACAAACAGGAAACTAGCTGCGAAATTTCATCTGGCCTAGATTCTTCTTCAAAGGACGAACTTAATCAAGGAAGAGAATTGAAATTTCGTATCAAACTATATTCCGAAATGCAAAACAAAATCTCCCTTCCAATGAAAACAGAATGACTTCTGAGAAAATGAAAGGGCTTCCACGGAAGACGATAACGCCCATCTTTCAAAATGAATATTTGCCTCGAGATCAAAGAGATTTGCAAAAGTGATAACGGGAGATAGAGATGAATTTAATCCCTAGAATGTATGCAGGATTTTGCAAGTTTCTTTCGAAATTCGTAAATAAAACTGAATTTTATTGCCTGGAATTGATGTAGATATACCCTAGTGGCACACAAATATTATACAATATTGTATGACATTGATCAATATTGTTTAAAATTGTGGAAATTTGTTTAATATCATTTAATATCACACAATATTATACAATACAGTGCAACAGCCTGTGGTATTTGGGTAAGTTTTTTTACTGTAATAAAATGCTACTTGCTTTAATTAAGTGATAGAGGTAAGAAAACTGAATAGATTAACACGGTCCTAACTTTTTGATAATTAATGAAAAAAAAAAGGCTGTGGATAACAATCTAAAACCCAACTGGAATTAGTTTTTCCAAAACTTTCTCATCTACTCGCCTTATGTTACTGGCGTACATTAGTTACCAAATATTAACATTTGGCGTGGATTTAGTATTTTTTTATCGAATCTATCATGTCATTCCTGGCGCTTTGGCATTTTATCTTTGACATTAGTTAAGGTATTGGAAAATTGAACGTCCGTTTCAGACATGTTTATCTCACCCAATCGAAGCAAAAATGTGACCCAAAACTGCATTTGTAGTCAAAAATCCTACAATAAATTTGATTTATTATGTTTTTTAATTATCTCGTTAATTTATTTCTGAAATCACAGATTAAAAGACAGTCAATTCGTGATGGGTTATGTCAAAAGTTTGACATGTGTTAACACTATTGATATTAAACCTATATACAGGATTTTATCTCCTCATTTTGCAATTATTGTGTTGACTTATGATCGAGCGAAGTGATCGCCAAGTTTATCATCAAGTTCTGAGATTATTAACGCGACACTCGATCATAAATACGATTTATAAAATTAATATAAAAAATGAGTAGGAATTGTATTAATTTTTTTATATTACTTGATTTTAGACATACATATTTCTGTAAAAGGAATAATTTTACCAAAAGAAAAGCGAAAAAGGAAAAAAAAATATTAATTAGATTAGCAGTCTATCTTCGGTTTGAATGATGGTGAGTAGCAGTGAATTATTAAGCGCACTTTGGAAATTTCTCCATGTATACAATAAGAATTATTTTTTAAATGCTTCCATATGCAATTTAATTATTTTATTTCGATGTACTTTCTCAAGTATTTCGTAAATAATTAATGTATTTTCTGAGTGCGACTTTTTTATGCAGCTTCTGTCCACCGCATATTTTTTTTCTATAGCATGTCGTACGAAATTGTTATATGCAAGCACAAAGGCTTATAAAAAAAGATTACAGCAGTAGTATTTAGAAAGTAGAAAATGTGGATGAAAATATTATTACCCAGAGTGGAGATACATGGTATTAGTTGTTTTAGAATGGTCGCTCGAGCAGATACTGCTAGTACTGATATCTGAAACAGCGATTGACAGCAAAACAGCTAGTACTGAGATAATTGCAAGACATCTGATGAAGTAGTCTCACACAGAGCTGCAATCTGTGATACGATTTCTTTGGTCCAAGAATGTATTCCCATCGGACATTCAAAGACATATCAATGAAGAGTACGCGGGCAAATCAATGAGAAGATAACATCTAAGGAAATACCTTTGTTCTTTTGAAGCTTGATGAGAGATAGCTGGAAAAGGTTAGGTAGGTGTCCTTGGGACACCCCCATACAGCCCCGCTTTTGCTCCCAGTGACAATTCCCTTTCCTCGGCATTGAAGCAAAGTTCATATCAGACGATGATATTGAAAAAGGTGCCGAGAACTGGATCAATAGTCAGGGACTCAATTATTACCAAGACGGATTTTCACACTGGTTCGACAGGTGTGAAAAAGGCGTCAATATGTTTGATGATTGGGTAAAAAAGTGACCGTCTTTTATTGACTACCATTTGCGTCCTGCGTCTATTGCTAACGAAGCTTTTTTCCCTTGATTAGTAAAAAATTTTTAGTTTACCCCTCGTGTTAAGGAACATTCCAAATATTTTTGTTCAGTTTTTTTTCTTGCGGCCCGTATTTTATTTATCGCATAAAACAAGTTTAACTGTATAGAAATTTTTTCCTACTATTAGCCGATATTAATAACAAAGTCGCAATCGCGTCGCTACATTTGACTTATCATATTCAATACTCTATGTATTAATAGAAAATGAAGTATTAGAAAAGAAATTATCTGGAGAATCAGTAAACTTCTTTAAATAACCGCGTATTTATTGCTTTTTGCCTAATTTAGTCCTTTATTTTATAATTGCCAGTGGAATATTCATTGCTTAATATGCATTTTATTAGAGTATTTAAGACTCTTTATGAAACAAATTATACTTTTTATAGATCATCGGAAGATAATGCGAATTGTAGTGAGACGATACCATAAAAAATATAAAAGCAGAGTTCTAATTTTTTTTTCTTCTTTAAGACTGTTCATGAAAAATGATTACGATCCCCTTGGTGATCATATATTTCAAGATTTATTGCTAATTCAAATTCAAAACTTTTTATTTCAGTATGATAAAATCTTTCTAATAGTATTAAGGATTCGTCTGGTGTATTTTATTTTGTTTCATAGCCTTAGATATTTCATCTAAAAAATATTTGCAGAGTAAATATTTTTTATGCATCATAATGTGTTTTTTGAAAAAACAAGAACCGTGTATGAACATTAGATTGTCAATGAAAAAAAAAACTATTTTTATCTAAGTAGACTACATTGCTATTATAAGATACGTGTGAAGAATTTAACAATTTAACGATGAATTATTAAAATTTCCAATTTATTCTTTATAGATTCTGAGAAAAAATATTGATGGAGAAATGCTATTATAAGTTTACTGATTAATATATTTAAAAAAATGAAAAAAAAATTCTAAAAATTCTAAATAGATAATTAATAAGCAATTTTAATGATTTTCAATATCTATTTTTAATGTATAATTTTTTTTAAACAATAGAAGGTAGTTAATCCCATCATTGAAAAAAACAGTGATGCTACCATTATGAATTAAGGCACACCATAATATTTCGGGGAAAAGTACAAACTTTTAAATTATATTATTGATGATTTCTACCACTGCTAGAAACAATTTTAAATCCAATATTCTTTCACGAATTCCTTTTTTATAAAAATGAAGCATGTAGGCCCTATTCTAAGATCATCGCTACATGAGAATGATTATCACCAATATACAGGGTATCTAAAAATTCTTGTGTGCTACTTTTATTTTTTATATTGATCATAGACATATAATGTAAATTTCAAAAAGACTTGCAAAATGTAATGAAGTCTGATTAAAATTTTCAGGGAATTAAGAATTAAAAAATAAAAGCTTTAATTTCTATACAGATCCTGTGTAAAAAAAAAATCCTAAAGTTTAAGGTGTCTCATCCTCTAGTGAGGTGGATTACGAAATATCAGCATATCATCA
Organism: Argiope trifasciata; assembly: GCA_026543055.1. Lineage (NCBI taxonomy): Eukaryota > Metazoa > Arthropoda > Arachnida > Araneae > Araneidae > Argiope > Argiope trifasciata. The sequence continues at coordinate 4,177,028 of JAPMOQ010001578.1, read as the reverse complement.
TCATAATAATAATCTCAAAGATCTTAAATTAAATAAAGGCTGAATTGAGTCACTTTTCGATGCCTGGATACGAGTTTGCCAAGAGGAAAAATCATGTTGGATGTTTGTGTTTTAGGGGTCGTATACAAATTAACAAAGAAAGTAATGATTGAATAAATAATTAGCAATTTTGTTATATATTAGTTCAAAAGTATTTCAAATTTGCATAAATAATATCTTAAAGGAATGATCACTTAAAGGCAAGATTCTGTAAATTTTTACAAGTTTTACTATTTTACAGTTATATTCTGTAATTCATGATGTAAAATTATAAAGTGTTTTTCAAGTAGCATAGATTTAAGAATATGTATTTAAAACTAAAAATTTAAAACATATTTGATTACTTTATTATACATCCCTGTGACGTTTAATCTGTTATGAAGCTGCTAACATTTACATTTTGATTTATGCTTTGCCCTTCACCAGCTTTTTTCTAACATATCTTTGAGAATTCTCATGATAAAAGTCTAAAATTTTGTACATGAATTTATTAGATGATGGGGCACATTCAGTCACTGGGTGAGTTCTTAAAAATTTCGTATACAAATTTAAACTTTTTTATTTTTTAAAGTTTATTATGAAAACACACCCCTGAGAATTTTAATTGACTTTGCAAAATTTTATTCCTATTTTTAGGCAAATTTATAATTTACAGTACATATGTGATCAATATTTAAGAAATAAAAACCGCGGTCAAGTTTTTTGAGTTTAGTTAAGTTATATTAAAGTCCAATTTAAAGCAACACGAGGGCTATTTTGGGACGGACCTCGTCATTTTGAACCACGGTCAGATGACGAGGACGACAACTGAAGGGGCACCCCCCTCTCCACACCACATCAGCGGGAGGACGTTTAGCCTGACAGATTTAACGGGCAAGAGACCCCCCTCACACGACGGATATTCGTGGAATCGAGTCTCGAACCTGAAACCCTCCAGTTCCGGAGCAGAGACCTTACCACCAGGCCACCGCAGCCCCTCAAGTGTTTTGAGATACCCTGTATTATGGTAAACCATCTGGGATAAAGATCTTATTTTTTATACCTTTTTAATACACACTGAAAAATGTAGAACAAAACGGATTTTTATTTTCCCTTCCCCAAACCATTCTGCACTGAATTATTTAAAATATATAACATAATAGTTTTGTTTTTATTAAAATTTTACAAAATTAGATTAACAGAAAAAATTATTAATAAAAATTATAAACTTATGCCAGAAGAAATATTGATTAATCAGTTAATTATTTCAACTTCTTTGGAAAATACGTACCTATATTGTGTTGCAAAAGTTTAAAATTGACAAATATACCCGTCAAACATAGAGTATGTGTAATATGAAATTAAGATGTACTAGCTGGAACCCGGCGCGTTGCTGTGGCAGATGAAATAATTTTGGAAATATTGTTTGGAATTTGAAATAATGATCTTGTTTAATTAAGAATGATATTTATTTCCTTGTCGGAAATGAATACATTCATTGAGTTTGAAGGATAAATAAAGGAGAATCATAAATAGTATTTATTCTATTTTTATTATTCTATTCTACAAAAAATATTCACTTTTATGTATTAGATTTGTGCATTCTTTTAGAATTATCAAGCTTAGTGCTCTTTCAGAATGGTAACGAAAGAAACTATTTTTTTTCGCTTGATTCATTTAATATTCGTTCAGAATAATTCTCAAGTTTAATGTTTAAAAAAATGTGATTAACATAATTTTTTTAAAAATTGAATAAAGTTAGAAATATATTTACATTGTAAATTTTTTAATATATTTGAAGAGATCATTTTTCGAAAACTAACATGTTGCAAAATTATTTATACTATAATAAGTTACTGCAAAAATACTAAAAATTTTATTCAATGTTTAGTTAAAATTTCAATCCTATAACAATGGTTACCCTAAAAATTTCTCGCACACTCTCTAATAAAATTTTTATCTCAGAGAGAGACATTGCATTTACGTACAATAGCTCCGAAATATTAGCGTTTAGCTTGAATTTAGCATGTTTACTGAATCAGTTGCTTCTCCTTGGTGTTTAATCCTTAGTTAATAGATTCGGTAAATAGATCTGGAAATATTTTTTATACTTTAGATGTTTGTATTATGCCTATAACCTTCGCGTAAGTGCGAGCAATATGTTGTCGCAGCGCAGTATGGTAGCGCATAAGGATATACTGACAAACATTAATTTATATTTATATAGATTTAAATAACTTTAATTTTTTTATTTCAATGATCATATTTATTTATTTATTTATTAAAACCAATATACATTTTTGGTTGAGAACGAAAAGAAACATTTTTTAAAAATTATTTGCGGTTCGTAACTAGTGTTAAGTAACGCATGGTACAAAAAGATCCGATCTTCAACCTGGATTTTATAATTAGGCGCGGCATTTATTAAATAGCCTAAATTAATTTAAATTGCCTAATTGCTTCTTAGAAGGTTAATATAACAAAACGATTTATTTAAGACAAACAGTTCATATTATATGCCGGTTTTTTTTTATTAATTATTAATAATCTTTTATTTGATCCTGTGAATCCGAAAAGGTCTCAAAATATTTTATTAATCCTGAAATTTACATATATAAATATTCTTACATATATAAATATTTTATAAATATTTACATATATAAATATAAATTGATAAAATTGTAACTCAAATTACAAATTGTCGCTACTTATTAATCTTGACGAATAAACATCATAATGCAAAACATTTTACTTTTTCCATAATGAATATACTCGTCAAAAACATCAAAATTATTAAAGACATTTTCTACTTTATAAAAAGGATAGAAGAAATACCCTGAATAAAAGGCATGTACTTGGAATTAAAAGAAAAAGAAATCAATATTCTAATGTTTATTGTCTTTGTTATCGTAAAATTGCAGATTAAAATTCAGTAAAAGTATTTTAATAAATATTAGAATATAAGTTTGATTAATAGACTTCGAAGAATATACTTAAAGAAACATAATTATAAATATAAATTGTTACATGTACGATTCCTTAGGATAATTTAGCATGCTTTATAAATATAATTGAATGCTATTTAAAATAAGTACAGAAATTACTAATTGTTCTTTCCATCGGAAAAAGAGTTGGAACAAAAAGAATTTTAACCAAATACAGAAAAATAGTTAATTGTTGTTTATCTGCCTAATAATTTCTCTTATCCTTGGTAATGATAACATCTGTACTGTGGTCCATTTGTTCTATATAAAGCATCCTTTAAAGCATACCGCTCATTTATGAGTACCAAGCAAAGTTCACACATATTTATAAACAATAAATGAAGGTGTATGTGTGTAACTGGTTCATCCTATTGATCATTAGTTATATTGTGTATCTATACAATGAACGATAAAAATTATCATTAGGAGCAATAAAAAATTAAATGGCGTTTTGAACGTTTCCTACAGCAAAATCTGTAAATATTATAGCACGAAAATATTTGCGCCATATTAAAATTCCAAAAGTTATCTTTGCTAGAATGTCATTTATTTTTCTACATCTTTTTCAATTTTTATAAATATTTAAAATATATTTTATATTTAATTTACAATATAGTGATGAAAATAACTGGATTTTTCTTTCTTTTTTTGCGTCTAAGGTTTCATCTTGGTTTTTATGTCTATTACTGATGATCAAGATCTGAAATTCGTCTCATCCCCCCATACTTAGCAGGATTCATTATAAGGTATGGATTTAATAAAACTTTCTAAAACTCTGATGCTAATAAATTAACATTGGAAGAAGTGAAAAAGACTTTTAATTATTTCATCTGCAGTTTTTTCTTGTGTTATAATAGCACACCTGAAGACTATAAAAATTAACCACATAATAAAACATATAAGAATTATTTTAAATGACGTAGACCAATTAAAATATTTAATTAAAAATATTTTGATGACAAAACCATGGTTACCCAAAATTATGTCAGTAAAAATTTATAGTAATCCCTCATCCTGGCGAACCAATTGATTGTCAAACGGGATTATTATGCCAATAAAATTAAAATACAATTTTTGAAAAAATAGATGGTTGCGTACAGAAAATGAACTGCTGAACGGTTATCAGTGGCTGCAATCATGCTTCTCCCTCTTTTTTTGATAGAAAGGGGCAAAACACTGGAATTTAATATGGTTTTAAGAAAATTAAAAATTTTCTATTGTCAGTTCATGGATAAATTGACTTGCTCATGCTCCTTGAAATGACCTTTTTTTGATTGAAAGGAACAACACACTGGTTTGAATATTGTTTTATCATTTTTAAGATAAAAAATCAATCATCAATTAATGGAGAAATTGGCCACCACATATTCTTTCAATTGAACTGTTTTTAAAGAAAAGTACAAGGCACTAGAGTTAAATATTGTTTTATCAACTTTAAACAAAAATAAAAATTTTGAATCATCAATACATAATGAAATTGACCTGCACATATTTTAAATCCCAATTATTGATAAACATATTAACTTGAATGTAATATTGTGAAAACGATTCACCATATTCTAATTGGAGATTCAATATTCTAGTGAATTAGATGTCAGTAATTTCACGTCTATTAATAATTAAATGACGGGTTGTATTTAATTACGCCTTAATTTTTTTCGTCAATTTTAAGTGATTCTTTTCTAATTAGTGCCTGGTTATAAGCTGAAAATTAATTTATAATTTCTTTCTTTGGAAAATTTATCGTTGATAAACTCAAAAAGCTATTAACGAAATGGCATATATCAACATTTTTGTATTATGTGGCATTTACCTACAGATAAACAGAAGAGATTTCATCTAGAGAATTACATCCAACAATTTAGGTGAAAATTCTGTTTGGTTAATTACAAACTTACTCTGCAAAATCAGATAAATGAGAAAAACCAGATCCCATATCTTCCATATGAATCAAATGAATCAAAATACAGTGGATAATGCTTACACTAGAAGATGATGAATTATCGGTACATTAGCTAAATTGGCACAATAAATAATAAAGAGCGCAGAAAAGGCAAGTGATCGAATGGCTATTGAAAAATGGAGCAATATTTCAATTAATGAATCCATTTGCTTATTACGAGGTTTGCTAAAGCGGCATAGGGAATAGAAGAAAAAAACTCCCAACTAAATGAATATGCTTAATTTATGAAAATGCTGCCAACAAACTATGCAGTTAATTTAGACGTTTTCGAGTTGGGATTTTTTTCCCACTCTCTCTCGTCTGCATAGAAGAATTTTCTCAATCATATCCTGATTGAGCAAAAATGCCAACAGAGTTTACTAGGTAATTACATTCCTTCCTCTTTTATGATTAACGGTGGCAATAAAGAAGACAATAAAATAAAAGCAAAACAAAGAAGCACGGGCAAAAAAAAAAGAATACAAAGACACAGATAGGAGATCTCTGGCCATGGCAACGTTGGAATTTTCGCACAAAAATCATAATTAAGATGATCTAAGAACGTAGAAGAAAAATAATAAGAGAGATAGAAGAGAAAAAAATAATAAGGCAACCATAAACCTAAAAGCATACTGTTTTAACGAGGCAAATGCTATATGTTTAATTAAAAGTGCTTTGCTGAATGGGAGAATCTTCTTGGTAATGTAAAATAATAAGAATAACAACTCTATTTCTACGGATAAAAAAATGTGTTTAATTTTTTTTATCCTCCGGGCAATTTCGTGGAATCTCAAGAATTCCTTACGAATGGAATCTCTAGAAGGTAAAAAAGAAAAAAAGAATATTTAAAGCAAACTGAAGAGATTTTTAAACACATATTTCAAGTCTTAACATGCGAAGGAGCATAAATGTCGATGGGCTTTCAAGATTAGAAAGCTTTTAACAGTTTAAGAAAAAGAAATAAATGACAAAAAGGAAACAAGAAATTTGGATTACTTCCTCCTCGATTTTGTTGTCTACTTTTGCTATGTGATGATTTTGAGCTCATTTCTTTTGTTTATCCACCGTAGCAGCTTTGGGAATTGAAGAATAAGATTTTACATAAATGTGTAATGCTAATTATTTCTAAAATCCATACATATACTTTTGGAAATAAAGGTAAGAGGGATATTTCCAAAATTTTTATCGTATAATCTTAAATAAGTGTACTTATGCATCATTAATTCTATAACAATTGTTATGAATGAGTCTATTAAGTACGATCTTTGGTAATTAATGTTTGCGATTAACGCATAAGTACTTGATATATAAAAATACTGAATGTGTATTTTGGGTATCCGTTTTGGGCATTTAAAACCAAAATTTCACACAGAACTGCAATTGAAATCGGAATATCGCATGCCAAATTTCATGAATTTAAGCGTTTTGAGTTACTAATTTATGGCTTTTATACATTTGCAAACGCAGGGGCCGATAAATGATCAATCCTTTGAAGGATTTAATTCCAGTATAGTGTAAATCTACTTATTACATATTAAATTTGTGGACCAACCTTTATCTGTCTAATTATCATTGTATTGTAATCATTTTGTTAAATTATATTTGGACAGCAGGACAATCGATTTCCTTTAAATGATTTGATACAAATTTACAACTTCAGCTTAAATATTGTATTCTAAATGCCTAGGATCCAATTTAAATCATTTTTGAATTGTAATTACAGACAGATGTAATTCAACGTTATTATAGGGTACACGATACAGACCAATACTTTCCTCTTGCATAATAAATCTATGCACATTTCATGTAAATATGATAAACGATTTTTTAAACGTATAAGAGAATGCACGCTATAACACAGCAAGCAACGTTAATTCTTTGAAATGGCAGACAGAGCAATAAAACGACATTTTTTTTAGGTATCACTATTTTTTTAAAATAAATAGACACGCTTTAAGAGGAATTATTAAAAAAATGCACAATTCATTTATACAAAAAATATAATAAATCTTTTGTGATACACCGAATGTTCATCAACCGATTTTGAAAATTAGAAATACACTTTAAACATCTGACCCAACTTTTTAAAAATCTATATTGCATATACCAAAAAATAACAATGAAAGAATAAAAAAAAATATCGAAATGTTAAAGGACAAAAAGAAAAGTTAGGCATAAAATTATTTCTAAACGCACATTTCAACACCAGACATGCAAAAGCTACATAAACGTCGATGATACCCAAGATTAAAAGCCTTTTAGGGTTGATGAACAAAATGAAGCCTGACTAGAAAAAAAAGAAGTAGGCAAAGAGAGAGGAGAGTTATAGGATGGTGCACAAATACAGTGAATGCTTTTTCTTGTAAGTGGCCTTAACGCAAAACTGGACAACACCGTGGAGATAATAAAACCGAATTGGGGTGGGAGAAGCAAGGCCTTTAATGGGACGATACGACTTTGTCCTCGAACTCCTGCTCTTTGGATGAAATAATTAGATGCCTCCCTTATCGTTGGGGACTGCTTTTGCCTTTTCTAGTAAACATCAGGATCAGTTGGTTCTTTTCGGAAGGGCTGAAAGTGAATGGATGAGGTACTCAGAGTATTGGTTGTTCTAGTCTCGTAACAAACAATGTCTTTGGTCAAAGTATTGTTATAAAAGATCTTTGATATAAGTTGTTTTGATCAAAAGTTTTGTTGGTATATTAAGGTATCCGAATACGTTAAAAAAGCTGGTTATAGACCACATTGTCGAATGCTTTTATTTATTGTTACTTCTTGTAGTTTTCCTCTACAAGTTTTTGTTTTCCTCTTTGTAAAACAGTTTATCTTTTCTAAGAAAAGGAACCCTATCCTGTCATTCAAGGTCACATATTAACTAGCCAAAATTCGTTTTTAACTTCAATTTTCTCAAAAATTTTATTTTCATAAAAATTCTCCACTGTAAACCTTATGCTTCCAAAACTAATATAGATATTTCCATAAAAATTTCTACGTGTTTTTCGAATGATATGGGCAATAAAATTAACTAAAAGTTATATTGTTGGTGAAATATTTTTTTCATTTATAGGTGTTTTTAGAAAAATTAAATTGTGAATTTATGGTGAAAATGCCTATCTACACATATTTTTGCCCATAGCTTCTTTGCATCTCAAACTTTTTCTTAGATTCTGGTTCATTTCTATAATTTTTGTACAAAGAAAAATAGCATTGCTGCCTTACAGTTTTTTCTAAACTGTTCACCGTTTTGGTTTAAATTTCATTAAAATTTACTACCAATTTTCCTATTTCTCAAAATTTATTATTCTTTTAAGTATTATTTTTTGTATTTATAGTATTTTATATTATAATTGACAATACATCTGACAACCACAGTTATAAATAGTTTTTAAAAAATCCAATTTTTCAAAAACTTTCTTTCAAACGTAGTCGAATACTTTAATGTTTCTTCTAAAAAATTGATTTTGCATCTATAAATATTGAAGAGGCTAAGGATAGAATTTAAACATTTGAGGATATTTATAATCAAAGTTTTTATTCGCTTTTGTTTACGCTTGTAAAAATCAAATTGCTCGTACGATTTTTCGTACTTTTGTTATTGTAATAGAGCTTTGAAATTCAATGTAATTATACGTTCTGAATAAGTTTAATTTGATGCATGGGGAAACTAGTTTTAATCGTTTCATATAATGATAAAATTTGATTAGATTCGTGTTTTGCTTATGATGATGAATTTTAAAAAAAAAATAATTAAGATACAGATAATATTTGTAATAATATACTAGAAGTGTTACCCTTTAATATTTTTATTTAAATATGATTTTTTAACTTCATGTTTTCATCATTGTTTCATGATATTTATACACTGACAAAAACAAGTTTTATTCTACTTCAGTAGTATTACTTGTAATATTTTTTTAAATTTTTTCTATCTCTATATTTTAAATGGGTTTTTAAGACTCATTATTGGGTAATATTTATTTGGCAGATTTCAAACTATTAAGTATGGATGGAATTTATTATTAACTTATGATATTTAGATTTAATTTAAATAATAATTTTGAATTTTGAAAAACTGAATTTTACTGAAAATGACAAGAAATTATTTTTAATGGAAAGATTTTTATTAAAACGATTAAAGTAGAAACAATGAGCTTCAAATATAAGATTTTATTTTTTTATTATGAAAATCTGTAATTGTTTTTAGCATTTTGCAATAAATGACTTTCAACAGATACCCCTCAAATGATTATTTGAGAATTTTTTAAGGCCCATATTTCAATACTTCAGAGTAAATGTAGAAAACTTAAAGTAATGTCTTGTTCAACAATTTGGTCTTAAATTTCTTTAGATTCCACAGAATTCACCAGAATTTTTAGAATGTTATACAACTTTTGTTCTAATACGTAATGTATACGATAGAAATAGTATGAGTTTCTAATTAAAAAAAAACCGATGCATTTAAAGATGCAATTAAAATGCATTTAAGTTTTACCGCTTGGCAGTCATGCTAATCTTAAAGAGTATTGTGATTATTAATATATAAATATACAAATTATGTTCGACTCTAATTGCATATAATTGTCCTTGCTTCCGATTTCTTAAAAAGAATTGTTAATTTTTTTAATAATTTTTCTTGAATAATCAAATTGTCGTCTAGATAAAATAATTAAGATTCAAAGATTTTAGCTACACATCATGTGAGAAAAAATAAATGATTATTTCTATAAAACAATTCATTTTTAAAAATGGTATATTAATCGAAGGGTGAACCGAAACAAAGTTTACAAGGCAAATGAAAAATTCTTTATTAACAATAGACACAGGATGCAAATGATAATTAATAGACATATGTGGCGATCACTTCTCAACCTAATCATTAAATTTGTTGAGGCATTTATCACCAATTTGTTTAACCAATCTCGTTAATAATCAGGTCCCTGACAATTGATCCTGTTCTCGGCACCTTTTTTAACAACATCTTTTGATACGAGCCTCGTTTCGGAAGTTTCTTCAATGCAGAGAAAATGAAATATTTACTCGGAGGCAAACCGGGACTGTATGGGGAGTGATTCCAAACCTTCCATCTGAATGTTTACAGCTATCTCATTGCCCTCTTCAACAGACCGATGCCATTACGCTACCTGTTGTCTACTCATTGCTTAGCCCCTGTAAACTTCAACGATTTTTCTGTGAATACCCTATGGGAATACATTCTTGGCCCATAGAAATCATATCGGTTTGAACCTCTGTGTGAGAACATCTTCTCAAGATTTATTGCCATTACTTTCGCTGTTTCAGGTCTCTGTATTAACACTATCTGTTCAAACAACGAATCTAAGACAACTAGCTCTATCTGTCTCCATTATGGGCAACAATACTCACATCTACAGTTTCTACTTTCCAAATACTGTTACTTGTAAACTTTTTTCTTGGATCATCAGCTTGTAACATTTTCTTGAAATGAACTCTCTTATTTGAATCCCAATATGAACCACCAATTATGTCATTAGATAGCTCTTTTTAAATAAATAAACTTATTGCATAAATATTAAACAGTCATATAATATAAACAAAGAGCAATTAATACAATTGTTTACAAAGACGGCTATTCGTTAAATATAAAAAAGCAAACACTAATTGCGTGAGAACAATGCTAAACCAATCTAATTAGAGGAGATAAATGTTTTAACTATCAATTAACCATTACGCAATCAATCATTTATTTTCAGAAGTTTAAATACATGATTATAATCTGGTATATCTGGTAGTTAGTTATTTTTAACACAAGATAGCCCTGTTTCTGGTGGTACATTTTGTGAGATAATAGAAGTTTAGAGTACACTTATTGGTCATAATTTTTTTTAACTGAGCCTGTAATAGGTGCAACAATTATTAGTAATTCATCAATAATGATTTCATAAGACGAAAACTTCTGCAAATTGATTATAATAATCTGAGAACTATTAAATATTTAATTTCTTGAAGTAAATAATTGCGATCATAAAGATAAATTTATAAGTGTAAACATTTTCTAATGGCAACACCATCTTTTATTTTAATTGAAATGCTTTTTCAGTAGAGAAAAACAATAAATAGTACCTGACAGGTACCTGAAATCCCCATTGATAGACAAATTAAGAAAAAGAAAATAACAGAAATACAGTAGAATTTTATTTTGTTTCCCGAATTTTATGAACCTAATTCAACCACATTGATACTTTGCATGCGGTAGATGGTGCTTAGAAACATAGCACTTGTCATGCCAAAAGAAATCTGTTGATCTTCATTTTTCTGTTTGTCATACTACATTTGATTTTTTAAAATTTTCTTTTTAGCCTGTCTATCGTTGGTGACTTTTGTGCTACAGACACCTTTCCAAAGCTATTTATGGGTGTATGTTTTGCTAACGCATTCTAATAAAAAATATGTTGCTATTTCAAAAGGATCAATTTTTTTATTGTAACAGTAAGAGCGCAACTGTTGTTTTTAATAAGATTCTCAGAGCACATGCCTCTAAATACCTGGAACTAAAATTTTTAAATGTTCCTGTAAATGTTATGATAGTTACTTTCTCTTATTTTTTAATTTTATATATTACTGTTATTGCTACTTATGGCAGTTTATAAGTCGCTGACAGAAAACTGTCAGTGATTTTAGCCTAAATTAGCTTCCCTTGTGTTTAGCACCAACTAGGGACAAGAATACGACTTAGCTACTTCATGCTTCACATTCGCTTGCACAACCCTTTTTACAGGTGAGCACATTCCCCACCATTCACAGATAGACCAAGAAGAACAGCCATGTCCAAACCAGAACTCGAAATCAGGATGCCCAAATCACCGGAAAGACACGCTACTGATATGCCCGGATTCCGGCCTATATACTATTAAATATAAATTTTTTAAGGAATAATCATGACATATTTTCACTTCGATATACTTCATAGATTAATTAAAATTATTTTAAGTAAAAATATTGACAGTAACTATTTACTAACTTATTCTCTCACAATTTTTTTATTTCCATTTCTTCTTGTGCCATATATTCTTTAGAACAAATGTCTATCATTACTCCAGAGCGAAAATATGCCAAACCTACTCCATCAACTATTTTTCTCGCATTATTAACATGAAAAATACTTCCTTGTTCCGTACATTTATTATTTTTTATTTCAGCTAATGTTTCCTAAGAATCACTTTTTTTCCAGCATCATTGCCGCACAAGAAAATCGAAAAAATAAATATCCCACAATCAACAGGAACATGGTAGGGACAGAAAAAAAAAGAACAGAGGATCATTCCAGCAGGGTCATGCGACTGAGGCAACCCTTATCTATCGAAATCTGGCAGGCATTCCATCATAGCACTTCACCCTGGCATCATCAGCGTCTAAGCCTATTTTTTTGTCGAACACAACTTCCAAGTATTCGAACGAACTGGTATTTTTTTTCCCGCCAAACAGCCAGGGAATCAAACAAAAGCAAATGCTGCTGAGAAGGAAGAAAAATAAGAATGGGAAAAGAAGAAGAAAAAAAAAAAAAAAAAGGAAAAAAAAAAAAAAAAAAAAAAAAAAACGGAGGCAATGGTGGAAAAACAGGAAACATAGATGGGGGAAATGACAAAACAACAACAAGGATAAAAAATAACGACGACCTTTTCCACAGGAGTTTCCGTTATTCCTTACCCTCCCCACCAAATGGCAGGATATGGCTGTGATGACAATCTGATGAATGCTGTAGCAAATTCCACGACGTACACCTCGCGCGGAAGGTTTCCTGGAATTTGGTCGGAATTTCACCAGCTTACAGATACGGATTGTTTGAGATAAATTTTTCCCTACCGGAAGCACCGAAACTTCAATTATCCTGGGGTGGTCGATGCCCCGGTTGGGAAGTTGCTATTTGTGTTATTCGGGGTGCTAAGTCAAGCGCGTTTGTCTCGGGCCCAGGATATGTCGCCGCGGAGTGCTTAAACTTAATTTATCTGGGGGCCAGATCTTAAATTAGAAGTCTTAAAGCAAGTATTGTTTTAATGAGGTTATTTTAAGGAAGGAAATTATATGCCGGAGGAAAGAGGCGTGTCTTGATGTTTACACAGAAGGGTTTGCCTAATGGCAATCCGTGCGTGAATTCGCCAAGAAATACAAATTCATTAACGATTTGAAAATGTGTTAAGATTTTAATTGTGGATATGCTCAAAATTTGGAATGGGTATCACTTTGTGTGCTTTAGGGGATGAATACGACACATTAGTTTGCAAATTATTTCATTGTATCTTTCGTATTAATAGAGACTAAAAGAATAATGGAAATTTCACCAGATTATTCTCTTTAATTTTCTTAAACACTTGAAGAATGCGACAATATACAGTCAATTAAAAAAGTATTGGGTCACACTACAAGTTCGCAGATTTTTATCTCAATATTTTACTTAAATGTACAAATAAAACCAAAACAAAGAAATGTATATTATTTTGATATATACTGATCATAATAATTGGAACAAAACCCTCATATTAATGATATTATGGTTATAAATTGGAAATGTAACCACAAAATGTGCTCAAAAGCGTAAGTCAAGTAAAAAAAAAATGAGCTCAAAAAATTATTGGGACTCTTCCCAATAAAATAAAAAAAAATATTGCATAATTGTATTTATAGCGATGTTTACAATCTGCAATTTATAAAAATAATGTCCGCTTAAAATTATCATTAATAGTAACAAAATGAAAAGACTGCTTTAAAATTAATGTTGGGGGACGCGATGATCTGAGGGTAAGGTCTCGGATTTGGAACCAGTGTTTCAGGTTCGAGACCCAATTCCACCGTAGAAGCGTCATGTAATGGGGGTCTGTTGCACGTTAAATCTATCAGATCAAACGTCTTCTATCTGGTATGGCGTGGTGTGGAGAGTAGGGACCAGTTCAGGTGTCATTCTAGTCATCTGTCCTCGATTCAAAACCACGAGGTTTGTCCCAAAACAGCCCTAGTGTTGCTTTACAAAAGAATGTTAATATTACTAAACTTGATACTAATGTGAAATGAAAACATTTACGTATATTACTCCGTTAACAGTGGTGAAAATGTGATTGGAGCATTTGATAAATATTGAGGTTACTTTGAATTCTATTACAAAAATAAAAGACTATATAAGAAATTATATAGTCTATACTCTGAAAAACCAATTGTTAAAAGTTTTAAATTAAGTGCAAATATATTTGTGCTTCAATATGCTTGTTTATTACTCAGATAGCATAGAATGCTGCACTATATTTCACAATAATGCGTGGTATTATTCAATATTCAATATATTCACCAACATTATAAAATATTGCTTGTTATTATAAAATATCGTACAAAATTTACTATATATAGGTATTACTAGGGTTTTGAGAAATGTATACACTCACACGTATGCTTCTTGTATAAAGTCGACCACCCCGCCACCACTGAACGTAGCAGTACTGACAGTTGCACACGTATGCTATGTGTTTCGATACACAACGCATGGAATTTTATTCCTACTATATTTTGCAATGAAATGCCATACAATTCAACAATATCATACAATATTTTACAATATTGGGGAGCTATTGTGATTTTAAGAAAAAACGAGTTGTCTATTAATTTTTAATTAGAATCAAAAATTCGAAAAAAAAAAAAAAAAAACACCTCAACTTTATTCGAGATCTTCTATCTAAAACATTAGAACGAGCTATATTTGGTTGTTCAATTCTAAAAAAAAGCAGCATTTTGTGCGTAACGCAAAACTCGCACGCAATTTGGAAATTGAGGCCAACCTTAAAAAAATACCATCACATTAAAATTCTCCTAGTACACCGTTTGCAATGCTCGAAAAGAAAAACTGAGATATATCTCAACATTTTTTTTTTCATTTGAACTAGTATTAAATAAAAAAGAAAACTGTTCTTTACTACTTCTTTTAAGACAAAATTTAAACCTATCAAGGTAGCCCAAACTAATTAGTATCTGAACAGCACGTGAATTCTAACAGAACTGTAGACATTAAACCTCCATTTACATTTGGAAAGAAAAACTGCTCTTTTAATTTGTGGTGGTAATTACTTTACCTTTCTTCTTCAACTTGCAGAGGGGAAAAAAAGGGAAAAGAAAGGAAGAAACCAAATCAAACAAAGGAAGGAAAGGGGAAAAAAGGCTTCTGTTTCTGTTTAGGGAATATATTGAGCAAGAACAATTAAGTTTTCTGAGCAAAAGATGGTGTAGTGTTAGGACAAAAAGGGTAGAGTATATTTTAAAGAGCTTGTTGTTTTCATTCTCTTGGTAATTGTTTTTGAGAAATATAAAGTATTTTTTTTTCTTTTACGTATAAAAAATCTTGAAACCACTATAGAAGTGCAATATTGTAATTTTTTTTCCTGATTTTTCTGTACATTTTTGCTTATAATTACAGGCTCAATTAACACGAACATTTGTTTACTCTTAATATAACGAGTTTTTACTGAAAAACTAGAGAAAACCTTTTTAAAACTGAATTTATGATAGACATTTGGAATATCTTTTAATAATAGGTAACATTACAAAATGAAATGCTTTACATTAGAAAAAGTAAAGCTTAGCTATCATTCTATGTAATTTTTATTTGCTGTTAATGATAAACAAGATACCTTTAGAAACGCTAATGGAAAATAGTTTATGGTAATTTCTGCTTTTCTTCTTGGGTATAATTATATTTGGTATCTTATTTGTTGTAAAAAATATGGAATTAAGGTTATACTGTTATCTCATAAGGCTGATATATTACGCATACAGAAGCAGGCTAGTTTAAAAATAAAGGGTATTTTAAAATTAACTCAAGATTTGAATTTGCAACCATTCGTACCTTAAAGTGCTAATATCTTATTAAAAGAACATTTGACATCCATTTAGTATAGGGTTAGCAAAAAAATTGAGAGTTACACAATAGAATCTGTCTTCATTGTTGAACATTATTCCAACAATAATGAACATCTGAGAACTGGCCACTAGATCGTGTGATTCAACAGCAATGTATTTCTTTTTATGAGGCTATATGAAGTCAGTAGTCAATGGAAAATTGCAATGGAAAATTTTAACAAAATTGTGTGCATGTGCTAGTAAAGGCATGTAGGCCTATTTATTACATTTCAAATGATTTTTTTAACAGAATACCCAAACTTTATGGCACAAATGGGGACAAATTCGAAACGCGTTAATTTTGACACTCTTTTTTGAATACGATGTCGAAGGATAGCAACTACTGTTATAGTTGACCCTAAGTTAAAGAATCAAGCAAAAGAAAATAATGCACCAATTTAAGGAAATGCATTATTAAAAACCCACAGAAATGATGCACATGAATAACTATATTGGAAATTTTTATCTCTTCAAATAAAATGAAAATTTCTTTGGATACTTAATCTAGAATTCCTAAGATCTGCTATCGATACCGAATCTGTTTGCCACAATATCTATCATATTAAGCATGGTTCATTATGTTGTTGTTTATGATATTATGCTATGTTGTGCTGTTGTTGTTTTATATATTTTATTAAATAAATCTTTCACGTGTTATTTGGTGAATCAGTTTCTATTACTTAATTCGTTAACAAATAGTTTCACTATGGTGATAATCCTTTAAGCTTCAGACCGATAGTTTCGATGAAAAATAACTATTTTCATTGTGCTTGACATACTAAAATTTAAATGACATTTTGGAATGATTTTTTAAATAAATTTGAAATGAAACTGAATTTTATTTATACTTTTTTTCTGTCATATTTCTTAACATTGACAATAAATGTTAGAATAAACGCCACACGCAATAAAATTCCATGTATAAAAACTCGTTACTTGCTTCATTATAGCAGAAAATATAAAATGGGACTAAAAAAAGGCTTTGAAAACATGAGAAACGGTAATCTTCCACTCTCTCTCTCTGTGTGTTGTTCCTTAGATTAGTTAGAAAGCATGGGTTGAATTATATTCGCATTCAACTAAAACAATTAAATTAACGAAATAGAAGTAAAAAATGCTAGTGAAAGATTATGAATATTAAAATTTTTTTTTTCATGCGCATGTATTATAGCTGTCTTGATTCCCTGAGTTTTAGATATTAACAATTTTTACAGCTTTTTCAATGCGTATTTATAAAAGGAAATTGATGTTTTTATACATCTGAATTCATTCACACCGTTAAGTACGATATTTTTGAGAAATTCAATTTACCAAAAATATAAATATAATAAAATACATTCAGGTATCATCGATTTAAAAAAAAATATTACCAATAAGATTAAATGCATAGTTCTGAAGAATAAGCACTTTTAGCTATTGTTATTATTATTGATTAATTTCTTTAAAAATATAAGAAATGGAATGTAAGAGTGGTGGCAAGAAATACCTTCAAAAAACATGCTTTTATTTAAAAAACAGCTAAAAAGCAGAAAACTTCTTTGAATTAAAAATATTGTCATTGATATTATATCTGATAAAAAAAATCGCATTTCATTTCATGTTATTTTGCCACCACTATTCATTAAGTTGCATAATCTACAAAAATTAAATAGCGATAAAAATATTTTATAATGGCTTTTAGCGGTGAAAAAAATAGTATACGCGACATAATTTAATTGCAAAATTAGACCCTAATTATTCTGTTTCTTCATTTATTTCAATAAAAAAAAAACAAATTTTATTTATTGCCACACGCGAGTGACATCTGAATTTAAAAACAATTTTTCCACAAATGACTTGCCTTTAAAATCAATTGAAATAAAAACCTAAACTTTATACTTGTAAAAAATGAAAATTTATAATTTTCTTATACTCTTCTGGCCAGCAGGTAATGTAACAAAACTAGAATTTTTTTTTGTTTTAAGTTTTTATTATTTAAAAAAAATCTAGGCATTATTAAACATTTACTGATCCATTACCATTTTTTAAACAAAAGAGCTTATACCACTTAGATCTTTTTACGATAAATCTTATTTAGTTTTTAAAAAAATGGGGAAAAAAGAAGATTGAAAGTATTAAATGCTTTCTTTCATGTTACTTGGAAAAAAACTATTTTTTGTGTAAGAAGCTACATTGCATAAATGACGATTTTTTAAATAGTTCAACATTGAAATAAATAAAGTGCCTTAATTTGATGTCAGCATTTAAAATATCAGTTTTAAATGGAAAAACATTTTTTTACAAAGTGTATCATATTTTCAAATATTATTAGAATGGAAAAGAATGACCTGTAATTTTAACTCTTTTATGTATCATTTTAAAATGAATTATATGAACTAAACATAGTCTAAATTTTAAAAAAATTTCCGGACAGTTAATGCTTATCATAAAATATCGCAAATAAGTTTCGTAAAATTAAATTAAATATGAAAAATATCTTAAAATACATTTTGGTATAAATAAATGTCATCTTTAAACGTGCATTACTTATGCAAACAAATCTTGCATATTAGAATATAAATTAAATCAATTCATTTGGAAAATATTTGACTTTCATATGAAAAATATCTATTATACATTTTGGTAAAAATGAATGTTATCTTTAAATTTGCATTACATATATAAATAAATCTTGCATAGCAAAATATAAATTAAATTAATTCATTTGGAAAATATTTCATTTTCAAAAATTAGTAAATATTTTGAAATTTTTGAATCGTATTAGTACTGATGTAAGGACAAACCGATATTTCTTCAAACTGCATTTTTTTTTACAATAGTGAGATCAAAAATACAAAAAATTCATCAAAATCCCGTAGTCTAAGTTTTATATAATGATATTCACCTTTTACACCATTGTATGCCAGAAGGTATAGAAAGAAATGACGTAGTATAAAATAAGGAAAAAACATCAAATTATATTCGATACATTTACGCTAATTAAAAATGATAACGCTGTAAATGAATGGCAATAGAGTCACAACTGGATACAATTTTGATGAAAATATGTGACAACGTTCAATATTTTATTTTGGGGGGGAGAGGGAACAAAATAGAATGGCCAAAAATATTCCAAGACAAATGAACATTTGTAGTTAGGAAAAAAAATCTCAAAAAAACTGGTGCATTAATTAAACCTTGCATATATTAGCAGTTGCATAGATTCTAAATTCCCGAATCGAATTTTTTTTACCAAATCTGCATACAATGCAAAAGCTGAGCAAAAAGCTAATTAAAAATTATAATTAAAAACAAACAAACAAATGAACAGAAAATATTTCCAAAAAAGAACTAGAAATATGTCATTTTTTAAAAAGGCACATTTCTGTCCACGTATCTACTAGTATATAATTTAATCAAAAATTTCATTCGAAATAGCAAATGAAAACAATATTTTTTTTTTCTAAATATCAATCTAATTAAAATATGCATTTGAATTCAAAACATCATGAATTCATCGCATCAAAATTTTGAAAGAAATGCCTTTTTTCAGAATTTGCAATTATTTCTAAAATAATCAGATTCCAGAAACAAGTAGAATCACAGAATATTAAAAAAATAGAAATAAAGAAGCAAGGATTTCATATATTGAAGTAAAAACACATATATTATTTGATGTTTAAAGTATTATCACGAATTATAATGCTTGATTCAGTATTGAAAACTGCAATAAAAGAAATAATTTAAAATGATCATGCAAATTATTTGAAATAACAATCATTTGTTTTTTATTTTGTCTTATTCTTTAAGGGAAAATATGAGAAGAAGAATAGAAGGGCATACTAATGTTGTTGAGCTGCTACAATCGGAATGACAAAATTTTTGTTATTGCTGGATATATATATATAGATTATTTTGCTTAAACAGTAAGATATTGTGATAAAATATTTTTGTTTATAATTTATTTTAAAAAAAGATGTGATCAGATTTCTTTGAAAAGAAAATTTGCATCTTTATAATTAGATGCTCAGCACAATTTTATATTTATTTATAAGCTGCCGACCATCTGGTTCGAATAAAATATTCATTATAATTAATCCAACATGTAAAACAATAGAATATGATTAGTAAGAAATTATTTACTTTCAATATTTGAAAACCAAATTTTCAAACCATGTTTATTGTACATGTTGGACATTGTTACGATCCTTGCATCTTAGTAAAATCAAATATATATATCAAATCCACATATATATCCAAATATTCAAATCCACATATAAAAACAATAGATACAAGAATTTAGGATATTTAAATATGAATCTAGAGAAATAAGAAGTAAATACCAATTTATAAAAATAGTAAAAACACCAAAGTCCTAAATTCAATAATCAAATTGAAAACTAAACAAACAAATTCAAATTAATCCTCCTGCAAAATGATTTGAACGAAAATTAAAAGCAGGAAATATAACTTACCCATGGACACAGACAAAAGCAAAAATTTGAGTTTCCCGCATATCATGTGGAAACGCCCAAAAACTTCATTGAAATGTATTATAATTGTAAGATATAGTTTGAAGGATCTCAACGCCATCTACTGAGTTGATAAAGTACAAGGGGAAAATAAACAAACTAAATCTAGAAAGCATATTTCCATTAGTGAAATTCTGTTAAAAATAGATAAGCCCTGCCTTTTTAGTCCTCTATTTCAAAAGTTTGTAGAAAAATTCTTTAAATATAGTTTTTCTTTAAAAAATTGTTTGTATCCTCAATAAAAGAAATTTTGTTATAATTTTTCTTTAGCTAGAAATTTCTATTTCTATAATCGGATCCTACCAGCAGTTTTTGCTGATCTGTTTAAATTTTGCTTCTATTAAATAACAATTACATACAATATTAGAATTTTCTATATGCTTACCAAAACTAATCTAAATTTATTATGTTTAATTACTTTTCTGTCATACAGATGCAAGAAATATTCTGCAATGTATTTGAAAATGTTGTTCCCAACGGAATTCCTTTCACTTTGTTATTAAATTTAATCTTGTTAAAAAACTATTTTTCTGAAGTATTACAGTTATGCAACTCCAACAAATTAGTTTTAACAATAATTCTCTGTTCAATTAATCGCTATATATTTATAAAAAACATCCATTAATTTTTTATGTTGTAAATTAGTGAACAAGTTTTCGAAATTAAGTTTATTGATGTTGTTATTATTTAAAAATTCTGAAACTAATGTGTTGCTATTGGGAATAAAGTTGTCTTTATTTCTGATTTTATTCAGAATTTTTTTTACAAAATATTTGAAAAATATTTTTCTACGGCTACATATTACAAACCTAAGTTTTAATGTATCTTTTTATGAAATTTGATTGTTGGGAACAAATGTGTATGATTGAATGAACATATCATTATTTTAGTTTTTTCTAGATTAGCGCTTATTTTTTTTAATTTTTCTCACTACTATTTGAAATGGGTGTTGATTTAGTATTACAGTCATTAATTAATTATTTTTAATCGAAATATTTAAAAACTAATTAGGATTTATTTACTGCTCCATCTATTAATATTTAATAATATTTTCCCTTGGATCTCATATTTCTTTCTGTAATAATTAATTAAAAAAACTACATATTTCTTTTATTCTGTTCTAATTAGAATTAATTCTATTTTAAATCTTTTCAATAATTTCCACTTGGGTTTAAATAATGCATTTTTGCCCTTTCCTAAAAAATTCTTAATTAATAACTAAAAAATACTTTGAAATTATGTAAATTAAATTTTTAAAAAGGAAAATAAACATCAATATTAATCAAAATAAAAGTCTATAACTTCTGCATTGAAAGAAAACTCCATACGGATATTCAGAAAAGGTGCGTACAATTTTAAAAATTTCTAAAATCATATTACTAATAGGAAGAGAAAATCCAGATCTTTCTAAACTGAAATTATTGACAGCAAGAGAAATCCACTGAATTAATTGAAAATTTTTTAAATATATCTGTAGGAATAATAAATTAATTAATCATAAACAATAGTTATAGCTTGAGAAAAGCTATAAAACATAATGTTCAACAGCCTTTGCCGAAGCAAGTGGCTGAATGCAGAACAGCTTGTAAAACTTTGTATGAAATCTGTTTTACAGAGAAAAGATGGAAATATGTTGAGACCACTGATGCTGAGTAAATCTATTTAAATTAATTTAATAGAATTTTAAAATTCTAAAATGAAATCATTGACAGCAAGAGAAAATCCCTTGAGGCAGAAATCAATTGAAAAATCTTTAAATATACCTGTAGCAGCAATAAATCGAATCATAAACAAGAGTTACAACTTGAGAACAGCTATAAAACATAATGTTCACCAGCGTTAGCCGGACTGAATGCAGAGGCAGCTTGTAGAACTCTATATGAGATTTGTTTAACCGAGAAGGAAATATATTGAGATCACTGATGATGAGTAAGTTTATTAAAATTAACTTAATCAAAGTAGGTCTATTAACTGTTGAAAAAGAAAAACCATGCAAAATATATGCAAAGAAAGTTCCAGAAAAAGATTTAACATTGTCGCATTGTTCCCTTATAATGGAAGATGGGAAAAATGTTAAAATTAATGCAATGTATTCTCAATAGAGCATTGAATGTATCATAATTGCAGATAAATTTAATTTCTTTAATCTAGTAAAGACCAAGTAATGAAACATCTTTGTGAAAAAGCTAAAGTCATTCTTCAAAAAGTATCACTGCACTCCTTGAAAAACGAAGACTGATACAATTGTTAAATACTAGCTGGTGCCCAGCGCGGTGCTGCCGCCTTAAAAATATTATTAAATGAAATCAATGAATATTTTGCAATTTTTTATTGACATAGGATGAATGGTACGACCGTATATAAAATACGAACAAACAAATATTATTTTTTTGTATTAAATTTGTGTATTCTTTTAGAATTATAAAACTTGGTTTTCTTTTAGAATGATAATGAAAGAAATTATTTAGTGTAACTCGTTTAATATTCTTTCGATTTTTTTATTGTTATTTCTTATAAATGATATTTTTCTCTTTCCAAATCAATTTATATTTTCTAGGAAAAGGAAAACCTGGCCCATCATCTAGGATCATATATTTCTCAGTTAAAATTTGTCATAACCTTCATTTTTCTAAAAAATTAAATTTTCATAAAACTTTTCCACCATTAACATGATATCTCAAAAACTAATAGAAGTATTTACATAAAAATTTCAGCGTGTTCTTTAAATACTATGGACAAAAAAATAAACTAAGAGTTTTATTGTTTTTGAAAAAAGTTTACATTTAAAGGCGTTTATAGAAAAATTAAGTTATGAATTTATGGAAAAAAAGCATATAGACGAATATTTTTAATTTAGACCTCAAAATCTTTCTTAGAGTTTTTTTTTTCATTTCATTCATCATTATATTCTATAACATGTATACAAAGAAAAATAGGATTGCTACATTACAATTTTGTGTAGTGTTTACCGTTTTGATTAAATTTCATTAAAATCTGCTACAAATTTTCCAATTTTTTAAAATATATTAATTTTTTTAAAATTTATACTGTTTATAATTAACTATAAATAGTTTTAAAAAAACCATTTTTATTTAAAAAAATCCTTTGAACGCACCTTAAACACAAAATGCGTATTCTTTATATTTTAAATGTTTTTAAAGGACCTCAGAATTCTTCTAATTATGTGTAAACACATTTGCATCTCTTTATTAATACAAAGATTTAATTTAAAAATATGGTACGTAAGTAAAAGTTCTTTTTCTGAAGATATTACTTTAAATTTATCAGGTTAACCTTAAATGCAAATTGTTGCCTCTTGTCTACATCCATTTCCACTTGATAAACATAAACAATAAAGCTTATATGGAGGAAAAAAAGATGGCATTACTTTTGAGGAGTAAGGCATATTATTATTTTTTCTTTTTAAATTCTTATGTGGTGAGTGATGAAGCTCAGTGTGTTACTTGAAGAAGTAATTCCTATAGTGGAGTTCTTATAAAGGGGTGATTTATCCAATATAACTGTTAAAAGCTACTACTCATATGCTGTCAGGCAAGCTATCAATGAATCCATATTTGATTTTATATTTGAAAATTATTTTAGATACAAGCTATATTTTTGGGAAATACTGTATGTTGGCATAAATCGACTTACAACTTTTTTCAGAATAATTATACCTTACTATTTCCTAGACATATTTATTTTTAACGTAACTTATGATTATAAACCTGAAATAAATGGTTTTTGTTCATTCTAAACAAATAATCACGTATTTAATGGTTAATGCATAATATAATTTCCGAAGAGCCTATTTTATAAGCATGGAATATCCACCAATATCGTTACGACATCTTGAACGCCTTTTTACGCCTTTTCAAATATCACGTTACATCGAAGAAATATCTCAGAATGTTTGATACCATTAGAGATAGAAATCCAGAATTTATTTTATTGTCTAGAAACATTTGCTAGTAAAATCGAAAATTTTTAGACACAACTTTAAAAAAATACCGTATGAAATTTAACATCTTTTCGCTAGTATAAAAAGGGGATTATCGAAAAAAAAATGAATGTATTTCGAGAATAGCCTTTAAATATCTATTATTAAATGTATTAGAGAATCTCCTTTCCTGTCTAATACTAAATACATTGAAATATTTAATTGATTTGTGTATGTAAGCTTGATAAGATATGGTTTGTTTTATGAGTCGTTTATTACCCTTTATAAAGTAAAACCCTACACCTTGAATATGAAATACAAGACCAAATAGGACGAAACTAATTAATAAATAGAAAACAAACCTGGATGAGAGGAATTGCATTATTTTTCGCTGATTAAATTAATCTAATAACCAACATATGACATTTCAGAATGCATTTCTCGGAATCTTTTAATTAGTTACATTTATCAGACCTTAAATGCTATTTAAACGAGAAATCAGAATAAGTTATCTGTGTTAATAAATGAAAAAGAAAAATGGCGCCAACAAAGTTTTTGAAAAGCATTGGATAAGACAAGATTAGTTATTCCTAACTGAGACCTGAATTAATTTCCTGGGCGATATGTTTGGAAACTCGCTGGTAATTTGAAGTTGATGGAGACTCGTTTCATTCCTAAGCGAGAATTTCTAAATTTCCGAGTGCCAGTGATTTGTCAATAGTTTCCGAGCTACACAGAAGTTCTGAGTGCTTTGAATACGGCTACCTTTAAATACAAGGTGATATAATTGAAACTGGAGTAAATAACTCTTACACAGACTTTGAACATTAATATTTAGCTTGGTTAATATAAGCTCTTATTGCATATGAATCCTTTGGTAAGCAAATGATATGCCGTAGTCAAATGCATGAGTGTTTCAGGAAATATACTATCACTGAATATGTGCGTTATCTGTGAAGTTATTTCTGAAAAATTGATGTATAATATTTTATGATATATTAATTTTTTTTAATGCTGTCTTACTGTTTTGAATTTTTAATTTAAAAAGTTGTTTTTTTCCCTTCTAAAACTGGTCATTGTAATTTTAAAAATTATTTTGATAAAGAATTATATATAAATTCACCATGTTTTAGAATAAAAATGTCAAAAGACATTTTGTTTTATTACATATGTAATTTTCCCTCAATATATGGAATTTTCAATTGAATTTAAAGAAATAAATTTATTTACTACAAAATCAATTTTTGAAAAACTGAAAAAAAATCTTCCCCTTTTCAATGCATGCATTTTTATTTAATATTATTTGACTTTGATTATTTATTTGAGAGAGAAAATATGAATTATTTTGATATAAACGGAAACCAGATTTATAACAGGTTTTGAATTGTGGTAGATGAATTAATTTGATTCTAAAAATATATTTACGTTATTTATCTATAAAAATATTTCAGCAAGCCTTTTATAAATGTTTTAACCATAATTGGTATCATAATTTTCCATTCAGCAGTAAAATATTAGAAATATCTGTTAACCCTTTAAACAACATTATCAAACAATGCAAACACAAAACAAGTAGCCAATATATACATTTTTTTAAAAATCTATATCCCAACAATGGAATTACAATAGCATGACCTAACGATTAGGTCTTCATTGCAGAAGATCATGCTCAAAACACGATTCAATTACAGATTTGGTGCAAATTTGGACCTCATGCATGTTAAATCTGTTATATTGTTTCTTATGGCACTTTTAATTGAAAAAGCTCGCCTATAGATTGCGTCTCTCGTTTTAGAAGCGCCAATTAGGACGAGGAGTACGACTTCATCACTCACACATCACTCATTCGCTTGCACAACCTCTTTTACATTCCCACATCTCACAGATATAACAGAGGAGAAACAACCATGCCTGAATCGGCACTCAAACCCAGGAATCCCAGAAAGTGTTACCCTTATGCCAGGATGCCGGCATGTTAAACCTGACTCCTTCCAAATGGTCTTTGGCGGGTGCTAAGCAGTATTTTTTATAACAAAGTGGCGCTAAATCGAATTCAAAATTACTAGATATATCTAGAAAGCAATCATAATGCTGACGTGCTTAAACTAAACTAAGCCAAAGATGTAATTTTACCAGAAATTTTTCATTTATTTCCTGTTCCGATAAAAATTCCAAACTTCCTGCTCTTGTATCTATTTAACGGAATATATTGTTTCATTATTTCCAGAATTTAATAATAAATAAATTATTAATTAAAAGAAATATTGATTCTGTATATATTGCTGTATCTGATAAGGAATTGCAAGAAATTAAGAACTACTGTTGTGAAAATCAATGAAAGCAATATATCAAATTTTATTTTTATTCCAATATTAGTTTTATTTACATTTATATCTGGTTATTCAATATATTATTATATAATGAATAACCAAATATAAATTCCGGTATTATATTTTCATTTATTATTTATTCTGATTTTGAATTATGCTCAATTATTCATGAAATAGTTTGAAGATATATTTATAATGAATATATGTATATATGTTTAGTAAAAAAGATACAGTTGAAATTTGAGATAAGGAAGTTCGTCAAAATAGTTATTCTCATTTTTTAAAATCTATAACAATAATAATTTCTTTGATTGTACAAGAAATTAACATACATTAAGATAATTTTATTTGTATTCCAGCATTTGTTTTTATTTGCATATATATCCATTTATCTGTTGTGCAATATGTATCCAGTATTTTATTTGTATTTCTTACACATTATGAGTTTGATGAATATATGTTCAATTAAAGATTATATGACGAACTGCAATGTAGATATATTCGTATTTTTTAGGATTTTTGTAATAAAGAAGATAGATCTGAGAAATGAAAGCTCATCAAAATACTAATGTTGATTATTTTATCGATTACGATGGTTTATTTCCTTTTACAAGAAACTAAAATCCATAAACGAAACAATCAATTGACATTTTATGAGGCTTCATTTGAGGTCTAAATCTTCGATTTAAGATGTCCTCATTACGATTATATTTGGCATAGGGAGTCGTAGTGTAGAAAGCTAAGATGCACGATAATTTTAAAATGTAGAAAATAAATTTAAGAAGTAGAAATTCATTAATATACCATTGTTTATTATTTTATACACTGATGGAAAAAAAAATCCCAACACCAAGAAAAATTATTGTACAGTAATGAAATTTTAGGAACACATTTGTCTAGATCAGTGATTCCCAAAGTCGTCTATATCGATCCCTAGGGGTCTATGACAACCTGCAAGGGGTCTACGTCAGCGAAAAAATTTTTTGAAGGTCCATGAAATGAAAATGGGGATCCACGATAATAAATCTCAGCACATACACTGATAGTACCTATTTACTCACATCATACTATCTTATAATATCAAAACATTTACATTATTCATAAAAGTACCTATGAAGTAAAATTGTTTTTATATATGTTTATAAAATTGTGTAAGCTGTAGGGTGTTGGTATTCGATTTGTGGTCACAACACGTTTTGAACCCGTAAAAACCCGAGAGTCGCAGTCTCTCTTTGCTTTTTGCTTATGTTAGTTTATTTTATGTTTATTTCATGTTACATAGATTTTATAAAACAGATACGAAATTTTATTTTGAGTAGTATAAATTTAAATTCAATTAATAAATGTATAAATTAGCATGTGTTTTTACTTTAAGTTTTTAACAGTAAACTTCACTACAGTTAGAAATTTACAGGAAATCAATATCAGGTAAGTAGGGGTTCTATTCAATACGGAAAAACATGGCAAGTGGTCTACGACACAAAACAGTTTGGGAAACTCTGGTCTAGATAACATATTTAATTGATTAAAGTTTCGAGATCACAGGTAGAGCCATTTCAAATGTGAAATATTGCTACATTAGTAACCGGCGTAACCGCCAGAATTTTGAATGCAAGCATGCAAACGTGCATGCATTGTGTCGTACAGGTGTCGGATATCAGTTTGTGGGATCGAGTTCCATGCCTGTTGCACTTGGGCTGTCAATGCAGGGACGGTTAATGCTGGTTGTGGATGACGCTGGAGTTGTCGTCCAATGATTTCCCATACGTGCTTGATTGGAGAAAGATCTGGTGATCTAGCAGGCCAAGGCAACATGTCGACACTATGTTGAGCATGTTGGGTTACAACAGTGGTATGAGGGCGAACGTTATCCTGTTGGAAAACACCCCCTTAAATGCTGTTCATGAATGGCAGCAAAACAGGTTGTATCACTAGACTGACGTACAAATTTGCAGTCAGGGTGCGTGGGATAACCACGAGAGTACTCCTGCTGTCATACGAAATTGCTCCCCAAACCTGCAGACGCAGTACGATTAGCCACAGCCATACGCCGAATATGACGGTCTTCCCTCTCAGTAGTGCCACGTGGCCGTCCGAAACCTGCTCTTCTTGAGGCAGTACCTTCCCTTGACCACTGCCGCCAATACTTATGCACAGAGGATACATTCCTGTCAAGTCTTTCAGCAATATCACGGAAAGAAAACCCACCTTCTCGTAGCCCTACAACACGATCTCGTTCAAACTCAGTTAGCTGTTGATAATGGCTTCTTCGTCTTCTCAGAGGCATCTTTGACTAACATTAACCCACTACGTCAAATCTCAACTGTAAATAACGATCACGAACATTTTAGCGCTTATTTAAAGCAAACCTCATTTGCATGTTAATAGTGTCGCTACTAGAGCCACACTTACGCGCGTAGCTCGAAATTTGAATCGACGTCTACCAAATTTCGTTTATCAAGCACAGCTCCTTCCTAGTGTTGGGATTTTTTTCCCATCAGTGTAGATTATTTATCTTTTTTACAAGGAATTAAGTCATTAATTGTGAAAGAAACAATGAATTAACATTTTATATGATTTCATTTAGGATCTAGATCTTGAATTCAAGATGCCCTATTTAAAACCACATTTGACAACGTGAATCATAGTATGGAAAATCACGATATACGACGATTTTTTCGAATAAAGAAGAAGCAGAAATTCATCAAAATGCCAACATTGATTATTTTATACATTACGATAATTTACATTTTTTACAAGAAAGGTATAGATCTTTTGGGGTATAGATCTTCAATTTAAAATGTCTTGATTACTTGATAATGAGGGAAGTCAACATGCGCGATGATATTTTGGACTAATGCTGATTACTTAATCGACTGCTATAGTTTATTTACAATAATTAATTATAGCAATGATTATTACTTTTCGATTACTATAATTAATTTGTAAAATTAAGGTCCATAAATTGTAAAACAAACAACCAACTGACATGTTATGTGGCCTTATTTCGGATCAACACTTACAATTTGAAATATTCTCATCTTGAACATATTTACATCAAGAATGATAGTATGAAAAGCCATGATGCAAGAAGATTTTTTTTTGTATTAAAAAATCTAAAGTGTGAAAACTTATCAAAGCGCCAATGCCGATTACTTTATCGATTACAATAATTTTTTTTTTCATATACAAGAAATTAAGACACATAAATTGTAAAATAAACTGACCTTTTATGTTGCCTTATTTGAGATCAATACCTACAATTTAAAATGCTCTCATTAAGATTATATTTGCAACAAGAATGATAGTACGAAAAGCAGTGATGCACGATGATTTTTTTGTGTAAAAAACGATAAATCTAAGATGTGATTTTTTATCAAAGTACCAATGCTGATTAGTTTATCGATTATAATAATACTTTCTTTCCTACAAGAAATTAAGACGCATAAATTGTGAAAGAAATTATGAATTTATGCTTCATAAGATCTCAAATGAGGTCAATTTAAGATAACATCATTGCGACCATTTTTGACTACAAGAATCGTAATATGGAAGACCACGAAAAAATATTCAAATTTATCATTAAAGTCTTATTTTTTTTATAAAATCATTTAAATCTAGTTTTTTAAGCCTTAAGATTATCTATATTTTCTAACAAAGTTACTAGACAAAGATCTTGATCATGGGACTTCCTAATGAGAGAAGAAATTGAAGGATGGTACCTTGCCCCACTTATGCCCTCTTGCGTGAAATGTGGGGATATCGCCATTACATGGTCTTTGATTCCGTCTTTAGAGCCGCTTTTATGGGCCCCTTTATTCTGGCATTAGGAAGTTGATGGCACACTCTGCGGTCAGGGGGAGGCTTTATGGTGTGGGATTGTTCACTCCAGAGCGTCAAGTGTTGTTCACCCGAGAACCTTGGAGCTAGATATGATCTGCCGAATGGGCTTTCCATCAGAAATAAAGTGTTTCGAATGTCGGGAGTGAGGGAAGGTTGTAAATAAGACTCGGAAGAAGATTTAAAGTGATTGATAGGAAAGAAGATGGTCGGTATACAGTGTATAACAGGATGGTCATAAAATAACATGATGTGTTTGGAGATTGACTGCAAGAAATCCGTTCGAATAAATGTAACCAAATTTGATCCACGTGATAGTTGGACTGTGAGATTTAGATTTATACTGAGTTGCAGTTTCTTACTACCAATTGCAACATTGCACTATGCCTGCATTTGATCTGATCAGCGAGTTGAAGGAATTATAAAAATCCCTATTCCCATTTCAAATTCTATTTTAGAATCCTTGACAACTGTGGATGTTCACGTTGGTCCCTGAATAATGATAATAATTATAGAAATCTGTTATCTCAAATATATATTTATCTTGTGAGAAAGCAATTTTTTTAAAGTCATGTGGTCTTAGTTCAAAAGATAAAGTAGAAATCATGCTCTCACATGACTCATATTTTGCAATTCTCAACATTTAGGAAAGAGGTGATTTTTGGTCATCCCGAAATCAATCGCCTTTCGAGGCCAGATTTTTTTTTTTGCGTGAAAAACCAGATTAACTAGCTTTAACAATCACGTGATTATCAGATTACCCATGCGGTGATATTTAGAAAAAGTTGTACTTTTTCATCTCAAAATCGTTAGGGCACAAAAACTTTTTTGCCAGCAAGAAAAATTAAATAAACTTTCGAAACCTCCCTTCGCTGTTTCTCGTTCATTCCCATTTTTATCTTAATACTTCTTTGGTTAATGACTTCTAACAGCCCTGCACTTTATTGGCCAGACAAAAGAATCGGGTACATGGTGGACATTCATGCCGAGTTGATTTTTTTTTAAACTTTAAGTCGTCAAATGTGACAGCCTTCTATATTGTTTTCTGATAAACTTGAAAGAGCAAAATGATAAATCCCCCATTTTCTGTCAATTCATTTTGATATTTCAAAGCCCCAAACCAAACAAGCATCATATTCCCACATGATTAAAAAACATTTTTCTAGAACGTACGACACAGCTTTAGAAACATTAGAAGTTAAAAGGATTGAAGATTTAATGAAATTTAAAGTATGTATAAAAATTGAAATTGGAGATGTAAAAAAATTGTTTTGAGAAGATAAAAAATATTGATTTAGAGGTTATTACCTAATATGTTTTGTAAATATCAAACAGACAGCGATAGAGAAAGTCCAAACTTTAGAGAAAAATGAGACAACCGAGTTAAAATATGGACCATTCTATAGTTAATAAAAGTTGGCGTTATTCTTGAAATATAAAATGTCGGTTTGTATATCTGTTGTGCCTGAAGTCTGGAATAGACTCAATAATTAGTTAATTTTATCCGAGTATCAAAGAGATTCATGGGAAGGTTTACATCTCGCACACTTTGAATGTTTAAAACAGATAAGGAGAAACTGAAGCAAAGTTCAGAGGAAAATTGGACCACTTAGAATAGGGAATATACAACAATTCATAGAAGTGGAATTTCATTCTTCAAATATAAAATGCCTATGTTTACATTTATTGTATCTAATACAGTAATTAAACAGATCAGTAAGTGAATTTTAATACAAGAATCAATTTGGAATAAGGGATCACATTTTTACGAAAATCTGAAAAGCCTTTCATGGTTGTTATTCTGTTTTTTTTCCAGGTGTATAAATATGTCCCCCTGCAAAAAGAGATTGCGAATGTAAAGTACGAAGTAACTATGTCGTACTCTTGGATTTAGTTGGTGATGTAAAAACAAGGGACGCTAATATAGGCTTAAATCGCTGACATCTTTCCGTCCGCGGACTTGTAAAGTTTCATAAGTTATAACAAAAACATTCCGTAAATAGCATATAAATATGAGAAAAAAGTAAAATTTATTATGAAAATTATGACTTCTGTAACCCCTAATGAATTTATGCGGCTATGCCAATTTGCAATTAGTGGCATAATTTTGATTTTTTTTACATAACTCAAAATTTCAAATCAATACCAACCAAAGTAAGAACAAATTTAATTACATTTAGTAACATTTAATTACATTTTTTTTTAGTTAAATTTTATATCTATAAAATTTTAATTTAAAAAAATACTTTTTGAAGTAAGTCTTAAAGAGCAAACTGCGATATATGATATTTTAGCTATGTCATCAAGCTTTAATCTTGATTTACCAGCTAGTCATCAAAGACGCCTAGATACAAATAAGCGATGTATCTGTTACTTAAGTGCAATGCAAAATATAACATTACTTAATATCGTTACAGTAAAGTTAAGTTACAGTAAAGTTACCTTTACTTCTCAAATGGAACTGAATTTTAAACAAAACATGAAAAAATTGTTATTAAAAATTCCTTGGGAAAAACATGTTTTTTTTTCCCTTTCTGCCCTCAAGTACAACAAAAAATACCCCAATAACTAAATTACATGAAAAAGAAAATTTCTGCGTAGTTTTTTTTTTTTTTTTGAAAATATGCATTCCATAAGTATTCTGTATAGAATTTTAGTTTTTATAACTGCTAACGTTTAGTTAGGGATCAAAATTAAGTTTTGGCCTGATTTTCATAGAAAATATTAACGTTTACTATTACTATTAAAAAATTACAACGTTTGACAACATATGTCTCCAATTTAAAATTCCCACAAGTTTTATCAAAGGAGTTTAATTCAGCTTCAATACTCTTTTCTTGAAAACGACAAGGCCCCTTTTTTAAATCCAATCTTTTCACACTTTTAAGACACATATCTATCCTCCAAAACAATGTAATTTCAAATTCCACTGTCGTTAATTAAACAAAAGCAACTACAAAGAACCCAAAGAAACATGTCCGCTAGAGTAGAAAATTTTCACAGCATAACCCGAAACTGGATAAGGCTTCACCAAAGCTAAATATCAGTGGTTTTCCCTCCTCAACCAGTGGTAGAATTTTCGTTTCATTAAGCTATCGAAGTCGACTTTTGGGAAAACAAAGCAATACAACCTCTGATGTCTTAATTATCTGAGACTAATGATGAAAGCACAGCTATTCCAGAAAATTGTCACGTTTTACAGAGAGAAGAATATCCGAAACACAAAGGATATTGTTCGCCAAGCCGTGAAGGAAATATTTTCGAGGATTCATATAAAAATGCTTCTGAGTTCTTTAATGAGTTATTCAACCATCTTTTACCCATCGATGCCATGTTTTATCAGAGCACTGCCATGATGACGCTCGTTTATGGGCGACTCGTATCTCGAGATGCCCGAATAAATGTTTGGCGAGGCTTTATTATATATCGTAGCGGATTAATGACAGAGGGTTTAATTTTGTAGTGATGCGACTGTCTGGATCTGTAACCACTTATGAGTGTTTGAGGGAATGTCTTATATGAAAGGTCTGAATGGATTTATGTTATGGTATTGGAATGGAGGGATATGGTGCTGGTACCCTCAAAAGGTTGATTTAAGGTTGTGTGAAATAAATTTCAATTTTCATACCCTTTATTTAATGGTTTGAATGTAAACAATTATGTAAATTATTTGAGGTATATTCTATTATGTAAATTATTTGAGGTATATATGAACGAATATCATTTGATTAAGTTGGGTTTATTTTAA
This sequence comes from Argiope trifasciata, assembly GCA_026543055.1. Taxonomy (NCBI): domain Eukaryota; kingdom Metazoa; phylum Arthropoda; class Arachnida; order Araneae; family Araneidae; genus Argiope; species Argiope trifasciata. The sequence goes on along the minus strand of JAPMOQ010001578.1, from coordinate 4,142,804 downwards.
AATTTTGTATTTTAATTAAAATTTTTATGTATAATAAATCGAATTATCTGTGACCAGTATCTTTTGAAAATCTTCCTACTCCAATAAAGTAGAGGATCAATCTCTCGATAACTTTCTAGCATATTTTTTAAATAAAGGTGTTATTTGTGTCTTGAAGGGTATAATAGTTACGAAATACTAACTTTTAATGCTTTTATTGATGTGAGGTCATTGGAGATTTTTTTTCGCAATTTACCCCTATCATGTGGTAAATAGAATTGAAAATATGTGTATTAGATTACTTTGCAGAGATTAATTGGCTCAAAAACGTGTCTCAGAAAGATGTTTTAGTCACAAACTATGTTTGTAGTCACAAAACTATATTTTAATTTTTTTTGTGTAGTGTATGCTTGTAGCTACAAAATATTTAGTATATATTTGTAGCTACGAAAATTTGTAGTGTATGTTTATAATCACAAAATTATGTAGTGTATATTTATAGTCACAAGTCACATACTAAATTTATCGCGTTTACATGATTCTTAAAATGCATCGACTAAGATCTGAACCTTGTAAGATTTTATTCAAAATTTAATAACTGTCTATAATATAGATGTGTACTAAAATGGATACATCTAGCTCTCACCATTTTGTAATTATCGTGTTGATTAATATTTAAATATCCGGTCAGACAGACTTCCTTTCAAAGAATTTTACACCGAATTTGGCAGAAATATACAAAAGTGGTACAAAAACTGTATAATAAACTCCATTGGCTTTTTCAGAGCAATTTTGAATAATCTTTGTTCTTAGTCTGACAGGCAGATGCAGGAGGAAGCGACCAGACTGATGTTAATAATGTGTTTTACAAATTTAGAGAGGTCTAAAATCTGGAGATTCATCGAAAACTTGAGTTCGAATATTTTGATAATTTTTATATTTTCTCTACACTACGTATAGGAGGAAGAAAAAATCAGAAATTTTAAATAACTAAGTAAATGAAATGAAATCTGTCGATTTTTATATAAAAAATGCTTAAACATTTTTTTAATTGCAACAATGCACTTTTCTTGTCAAAGAATTATATGTTTAAGAATTAATTATGTAACTCAAATTCATATCCTCATACTTCCGAGAAAAAACGTTTATAACAGAAAAAAAAGGATTATATTTAAAAGCTTATATAAATAAAATTGTATGAATTAATGTATGAATATAATAACTCCTCTGTACATCAATTAGGATTGATACTATGATATAATATTTTTTATTGTGTTGAATAAATTAATTTTTTTATTCCAACTTTAAAATTTTCCCAGTTATATTAAAGCTGAAAAATTCCTCTTCTTGTTCATGTTTAATGAGCTATTTTATTTAATCATTCAGTTAAAAAATAACATTCTATGAATGACTTAAAGCACTCTATTCACATATAATATTCTTATATTACACTTGCAATACTCTATCCATATATAATATTCTTATATTACACT